>VZSF01006081.1:345131-410133 GCA_013398295.1 Chionis minor | reverse complement strand
CGGCCCTCCACCCCCCCGCGCCGCGCCGCCGCTCCGGCAGTGATAAAGTGCAGGTAATGAGGAGGGTGGAGGAGGCGCGGGCGGGAAGAGGCAGAAAGTCCTGTTAACTCCTTTGCGCTCGGGGACCGCCGCCCGCGCCGCCTCCCCGCCGCTCCCGGTGACCTGCGGGCGGCGCGGAGCCCGGGGAGGCGGCGGGTCCCGGCTGCGGCCGGGGGAGTTCGGGTTCCTCCAGGGGCTGGGCGGCCTCTGCTCGCTCCTGCGGGCTGCCAAGGCCGGGCTGGAGGAAGCCCCGAGGTGGGCGGGAGGCTTCCCGGGGTCCCCACCTGCCCGAGTCACCCCGTGATCCCCATGGCTGTAAGGGACGAAGCGCTCCCCTGCTCCCTTCCCAGTGGGCTCTTGACTCGGTGAGGTGTTTTGTCCTCCGTGTCAGCGTTGATACTGGAGGAACTGAGCCTTTCATCCCAGGTGAAGGACTGGCTTCCAGTCATTCAGGTAATCTCTGGAAGGGAACCCTCAATGCCAGAAACCAGTTCCTTTCCTCTTTGTATAAGGAGCAAAGATACATTCAAGGCACTCGTACCTTGAATTAGGAGGTTTTTACTTGACCTCTGGAGTCTGCCTTTTCTACCTCAGTGGTACAGGTGGTGCTTCCTTTCTGCCAGACCCTATTCTCATCTGTTCAGGTCAGAGAACTGAATGTAAGGTGGGGCTCTCCTTACATATGTATATATATATCTTCTGCCTCAGAGCTACAAATAAGGCCGACGTGCTCTTCCAGGTTGAATTCACCAGTCCCTAAATGTCTCTATAAATGACGTTAAGCCAATCTCACAGACATGCTATGGAAAGTTGTCACCCTGTCCCAGCCAAGAGGTCCTACTGGTTTCAGGGCCGGACCCTAGTATTCATCCAGCTTCACAGGGAACTGGCTTAGCCATGAAACTAACCTTGCAAAAAAAAGGAATAGTTCTTTCCTCACTGATGTGCTCCCTAAACCAACTCCTCTAGAATCACAGAGGTACCCGTAGTGGAAGGGAGGTGGCAGGTGTGCCCAACCTGTTTCGGGGCACCAAGATGCGGAATGGCCCCTTCCAGTGTCAGTGTGACATTTGGTTATCTGTCACCTGAAGGCAGCAGCAGTAGCCTGGCCTTTCATCTGCACTGACCTGACAGCAGGCTGCTGCAAAAAGGTGATCCTGCCTACGACCCATGGGTGTGTATTCCCTTCGCATCCCTTACATGGGATCTGGTAACCATCTGACTTTAGTTAGCTGATTGATCTGGTGGAAAAATAACACCTCAGAAAATAATGAATTTTCCATTGGCCAGACAGCTGAATTGATCCACTGTGTGACCACACAGCCACAGTATTGAGGAAGGCAGAAATCTGGATGAGGGGGAAAGCAGAACTGCTCCTTTCAGCAGCTGTCCGTCATTAAATCAGCTTAACTGCATCCTGCGCTTCTGCCTTCAGGAGCAGCACAAACCAGGCCAACCCAGGTAGTCATGAAAAGGACAGGTTTTGCTCCAGCCATATTCTGCCACCACCTCCTTCCTGCTGGTACCAACCATTATTGCCCATTACATGAGCCAAATCTGAAAAGTTAAGTGTGGAAAAAATCAGCTATTTTAGCTGAATGCTATGGCCTGTCGCATGATGCCTATTGCTGACACAAAAGACAGAAAAAGGTCAGGAATGCGACAGACCTAACTTGGATGAAAACTGGGCTGCAGACCCCTCAACTCCAAAATGCCAGGGACATCTGTGACCCCCAAGTGGCAACATCAACGCCAGCCCTTTTACAAGGGCAATGGGAAATTCTGCCATAAAGGTGCTTTAGCCAAGGCCACACTACATAATTGGGCATGAGGAACACGGAGAGCACTGGCTCTTCTGTGCGATGCCTCGTGTCCCACACATTTCTATTATTTCGCTTGATTTGTGCTCTCCAATTGCCTTGCAATGTGGGTTTGACAGCTGTGTTGCCTGGCAGCCACTTTGTCACAGCTCAGGATGTAATTATGAGGAAAAGTGTATCTGCACCCAAAAGAGTAATGGTTCTTTAGTGTACCGGCTTCATAAAAGGACCACGTTCTTTGTCCCAGTCTTTAAGCACTGCTACAATACAAACAGCAGTAAGACAACTCAATAAAGTGTGACTTAATGTGACAGACTGGGGTATAACCAGAAGTAATTTGATTGTGTTAAGAAAGGGTACATTTATGCCAGTGCTCAGAATTCTTGTTTGTTTTTTAACTGGGCGAGGTAAGTATAACTTGGGAACAGTAGCAAAAGAGAAATAAGTATGCTCTGCAGTGCGTTTAAAAATAATCAGCTGCCAGATAACATAATTTGGAGTAACAATTATTAGGAAAATGGAGTAGACAGTAGTTAGGTCTTTCTGTTTCCAGTTTGGGTCATTCCAGTTTTGGGGAAGATCATGATAGTAATTGTTTAAAATTAAATCTTACATTGCTTTTTTGTGAAGTCACAGAAGGTTTAGCTTGGTGAATGAGTCTGATACCTGTTCTATTTCCTCACAGGAAAGGCCCGGGGAGGAGAGCCAAATTAGATCTGCTCAGGAAGTATTTGGCAGAACAGTTTTATTTAAAAAAACACAAAACAGTGTGTTGCACCCAAAATGTTGTGTTCAGAATATCTTGCTTGCAGTGAACCATCACTGAAGGGAGAGCAGGGCTCTGCGGGAATGGGGTCCCTGTTCTCGGCAGGTTTGGCCCCCGGCTGACTGCGGATTTCCTGTCCCTCACAGGCATCGACAGTAACACAAAAGGGATGTCAGATCCACTGACCATGTGCAAGCACTGTGCAACTTCCAGTTCTCCAGATTAAACACTTTTAGTCTTGTCCGACATAAAGCAAAATTAAGGAGATACTCTCTGGTGTTTCTACTGAGAAGTCAAGGTTTGCATATGCTTCCCAGAGTAGAGTCTGGGCAAGGTTTTGTTCTCTCGCTTGCAAGAGACTTGATATAAATATAGGAACATGTATGTTTAAATGGATACAGGATGGAGTCTGGAGACCTAAACAAGTTTACTGCAACTTTACAGATGTGGGGCCTGGGAGTGTCTGCTTTTTTTGAATGTGTTTGTTTTTCTTTCATGGTGTAGCACAATCAGAAGAAATGCAGTAAAAACAATACAAGTTGTTTCATGCCTGTATGTGTTTTGTATCAGTTTTTAACTAGATCATTGCAAAAAAAGAATCATCTGGAATCAGACATTTCCTGACAAAGCATAGTAAACACTCATCTTGGACTTAAAGAGTTCCTGACTCCCTCGGAATAATCAATGGATGCCGCTTTGGATTTCCCTGCCTGAAGTGAAGATAGTTAGTGCAGCAATAGAACTGGGGAGTACTGGGGTACAGGAGCCAGATGTGAGAAAGCCATTGGCAGGCAGCGACCCTGAGCCAGCTGCTTGCAGCAGTGCTTTTTGAGTATTTGTTCTTCCTGACCTGGCAGAAGGCGTTCAAAAGAAAGCAAGTCTTTTCCAAAGCAGTAACAACACCCACCGTACAACCGGCCAAACATCACTTCCCCTTTCCCAGGTGGTCCTGCCAGAGTGGGGATGGGGACACATGCTATTCTACCCTTTAAGAAATTGAGTCCATTTTCTTCTTCCCATCTCTTCACAAAGCAAGCAAGCAGGTTTTTCCTCTTGCACTGCCCACCTCCCCGTACCACACCTGATTGAACCTCAAAGGAGGTCCCCTTCTGCGGGACTGCTGTGCTCTCGCAAGAATTGTATCCTGCAAACTTTACTTTTCCAAGTGTTACTCCAAGCCCAATACATATGGATCACAGACTGTTCCTGTCGTGCTCTGAGACCTTGCCACTTCGATGCTTCAAAGGAGGCTTGGGGTACATTCCCCAGTCCCAAGAAGGGGCATACGTGCCCCTCATCACTTCACCCACAGCGCAAGTGAGGCAGGTGACCACCCAAGCACCACGTTGTGGGCTGGAGATGTCCACTGCAGAAGTCTGGGCACCTCTCACCTTCTTCTGCTTTGGAAAGCCGTTGCCAGTTCATCCAACTTCAAAACAAAACCAATCTGTTCACCCTCAGAGCTGCTAGGGATATTTTTTTGTCTGAATAACTGGCTTTAGGCTTTTAAGTTTTTAGCTCCCTCCCGCCTGATCAAAGAGCAGGATCTAAGTTACGTTTTAAATATTGGATATCACCGACTTAGTGCAGATATAAATAGCATAAATCGGTTATCAGAGCCCTATACATCAGGGGCATGTGTGTGGATCATGCTTATTTTATTTTTTTTTAAAGTCGATTTAAGTTTCTCAAGTCTTTTTTTTTTTTAAATAAAAATTTCCAGCTGTTTTAGTACCATGTCATCACATAGACCAAATATTCAGTGACTTAAGCTCAGAAGCACTGCTTGCAGCATTTCTGAGATGTGAAAGGCCTGCAAAATGTAATGCACGCTCAGCGATGGAAAGATACCAAAATGGGAACGGGGCAAGAGGAAGCAGGAGATCAGCGCAGGGTGTGACTTGAAAGACAGCAGAACAGAAGAATAACTACAAAAAAAGAGGGAAAGGGTGAAAGATAAAGGAGATGTATGAGTAGGTGAGGTTATTTCAAGTAGTTTCATGATTTGTGTGACTCATAGCTGGAAAGGCTGAAGCTGCCTCTGTAAATTCAACCCCCAGTTTTCTCTTGACAGCCTGTGAACCTCTTTAGCATCTGACCCTTTCTCCCTCTGCGTCGTGCTAACAGCGACCAGCCCCTCTGCCCCTAGCGCCTGTTCCAGGCTTCAAAACTCCAGGCATCTTCAAATGGCCGCTCAAGCCATGTCCTGCCTGCGATTCATCCGGGCAATCGGGACACGATCCCCGTTATTGACTCTTTAGCGCTGAAAAATGAGTGAGTTCAGGAGCATCCTGAGGCGCCGGGTTTGCTGCTGCTGTTGTTTGAACCAGAACTGGGGCGCTGGTCAGAGGATGGGTAGGAGGGTGTGTGTGCAGGGGGAGTGTTTGCAATCCCAAATGGATCTCTCTTTAGTCTTTAGCATTTCCTTTAGTCATTTGGTCCTTTTTAAGGATCACTGGGCCATGATGACAAGGGCAAAGCTAATGTAAATACAGCCAAAAGCATTGTTTGGTGTGTGGCAAAACTCCTGCTTTAATACAAACCCCAGGAAGAATGCGTTTACTGTGGTAATTGTGATTTGCCGGAGCTAATGAACCTGACCCAACTCTTCGGTTTGATTTGTCTTTTTAACATACTTGGAAGCAGGAGACCTTATGACCCCACAGGGAAATTAAAACTCTTAAAGCTGTCATGTCCGGCCTTTTCTGTCAAAACAATGTTGTCATTGAGCTATTGCTCTTTCTTTTACAGGCCAAAATTAAACTCCAAAGCCAACGAGATCCTCAGTGGAGTTTGTTCAGTATTTCTTTTTCTTTTTAACTAAACACAGAAATCTCAAAATGACAAATCAGTATCTTTTAATTAAAAAATTGAAAAGAAACACGTAAATGGACCTGTGGAATCAGGAAGTTTTTCTGACAGCTGCAACCAAAATTCAAGTTCCTTTACCCCCAGGCACGTGGGCATATGTGTGATTATTTACTTCTTTTTTAAAATGTCCAATGTGGGAAGTTTTACGTACATTTGCAGAAGAGATTGTGTAGGAGATTTTGAAAGAGACAAATTGCAATTAGGTGCTGAATTCTCACTGAAAGTGAACGGAAAATCTCCCGTGTATGATTGTTGGTTGATCTGCATATTTATATTTTCTTCCTTAGCTGTTAAATTCTGTATTTATGTGTAAATTCATGTTTTCTGTTTTAATTCATATTTTATATTTCTTCTCTCTTATGTTCTTATGTATAAGTGTGAAGATGCTTTAGCCTGGTTTTGTAGAAATTGGATTCAAGACGCTGTGCTGCCTCTTTGTACGTCTGAGACCTCTGTGTAAATCTTCAAATGCTTAAGCTCATCGAGCACATTTGACAGGGGCATTGAAATCCAAAAACTATTAAGTAAAAGTGTTCTGAAAATAGGCAGCCAGTTAAAAGCTGTGGTTAATGCTTCACTGAGGTAAAAAGTGCAGTGTTTCATATGAGACCTTAGAAAATCCAGATAGGGTCTCAACCTCAAGACACCGATCCATAGAAAATCAGGCTTCATTGATCCCCCTGCTCACAGAACCACTGCAGAACTCTGATATATGTGTATATATACACGCGTTTCTATAGCGTATGCACCCCTACAGTGTCTACTCAGCTTTCACGTGAGCAAGCTACCATAATGTAATAGTAGTGACTTTCTCATATGATTATATTATCATTTGCAAAAATGCTATTTGCATACATGTGCACGCATGTATAGAAAGTTGCCTTTTGTTTTAAGTACATTGCTAGTATCTCTCGCTGCCTCCGTGTGAACAGACCTTAGCCCCACATAGTCTCTTTGATGAAGGGAAAATACAAAAACGCATGCCAAATATTTTGCGTTTTCAGCATAAACCTGGATCCGTGTTGACAAGCTTTTCCCAGGGACAGTAAACCCAGTAAAATATTTTCATTCCAATTCCTTGAGAGGTTGGAAAAATCAACAGAAGAATAGCATGAGACTGATTGCCAGAAATAATATTAACATTTTAAACATAAAACCATCTCACAACATCTTGTGAGTAATGAAATGCTTTAAAACGTTTTCTTTAATTTGGTTTGTTTGTGTTGTGTTCTGGCTTTTGTTTTGTTTTAAATGGGCCTGATTCTTCCTGCTGAATAAAGAGCACTGCAGCTGTTGAACAGAAACACCAAGGCAGATGACTGGAAGCCAAAATCGTGTCCGATGGGGGGTTCAGAAGAGAGTCTCCACCGTACAAGGGATGGTGTAGGTTTGCTCAGTGACTAGATAGGTTTCTCTGGTTTTGTTAAGGATAACTTTTCCTCCTGGTAGAGGTAGTCAAGTACAGCCAGACTAACACCAGCAGGGGCAATAAGGCTGTGGACAAATCCAGGTGGCTTTGTCCTTTCCATTTGGGCAGTGGTAGAACAGGTAGGGCTCACTCCAGCGAGTCTGCTGGCATAAGCCAAAGGCCGGGGAGAGATGTTGTCTTCCACATCTGCCACTGCAGGAAGGCCAAGTGCTCTTGAAGTGAGCATGTGCCTATGGTCTAATAAATGGCTTTTGAATGGACCTACACAAAGGCATTTTCAACTCTGCATCCAGACTTACAGCTTGCTGAGCTCTCAAGTCTCGTTCCAACAGCCCTCTGGGGGTTCCTGACTGTTCAGTTGTCCTGTGGGACAACTGTTGAAAGGGTCAGCAGAAAAACATGATCAAAGCAATCTTGTAATTATTTTTGCAATGACCTATTCAAGGAAGTAGTAGACAGCAGGGGCGGGGAAGGAGAGGTGCCTGATCCAAACGGCTCTCCCTGTGCTCCAGCACACCTGAAGAAAAGAAGAAATTTGCTCTGTCTTGCATACCCCAATCTCTTCCTCCTTCAGCCTCCTCTAACTGCTTACAGACACCCCTGGAGACTTCTGAAAGGCAACAGGAGTCAGGGAGTTAAAGAAATTTGGAGAACAAACCAGGTCGCCATAGGACTTGGGCTGGTGAGTCCAGTTGAGACCATCCATGGAAGATTATGGATTGTAAAGAGGGGTGGGTTTTAGTGAGAACCTCAGCTACAGAGGCTGAGAATGTTTATGACTTTTGATCTTGCTAGATGTACTTGTATGCAAGAACGTCTTGGGTGTGCATACATTTAGCTGTCTGAAATGTGTTTAGATTACCTGGGAGCACCCAGAACTGTAAAAGACACCTATGGTCCAGTCCCCTGACAAGCCAAATCTGCAGCCATGTAAAAGCTGCTGGAGGAGAGTGGCAGTAAACACACAGCATTTTTCTGGACCTATGCATGAGAAAGATATAAGATGAATTTTCCTTGGCCATGAGAAAAAACTATTCCCTTTCACTGAAGCCCTGGAAAAAGACCTTTTTTGTACTTTGTCTGCAAGATATTTACAGTGTGTTCTGAGACTTGGATACACTAGCTTTGTAAACACTGCTATATCAGTAACTGTAATGAAATAAAATTATAAAGTCATATGGGGTTAAGCTATTTCTAACAAAATACCAAACTAAATTAATCTAATTAACAAGTTGATATTGAACACATTAACTTATGGACAAACAGTTCCTAAACTATCTAATGATGTATTAAGCTAACATCCCAAACAACAGCGTTATCAAAGGAAATTTAAGACATTCTGCCAACTAGAGGACTTGGCTAAACTAATACATTTGTAGCTGAGACTAATTTTTGAATTAGAGCTTCAATAATACTCTTATGGCAGCCTGCCTAGACTGTTGTGGTTAGACAATAGCAATTCTTGCCTTTTCTTCCAGTATTTTTATTCATTTGCAACACAATTTGTGAAGAATATTACTTGAAAGCCAGCCCAGCATCCCACATCACAATTAACAGTCAAACTTTAAGATAATTAAGACATACATTATTGCTCCAACCTTCTATGTGACTGCCTCAACAGTCAGATGTTTACAGCTAGACACTTATTTCTAAACATTGTCCTCAGCAGCGATTCTAAAAAACCCTAACACACATTAAAGAAGGAATCAGAAAAATATTTAATTATATATTTGAGTTTCTGCTTCCCAATTCTTGCCAAACTGCATTTGTCTCAAGGAGACTGACTTGCTGTTTAATTAAGACCTCAGTAGCTTTCTGGTAGTAATAAACTAATGGACTAGTAAGCTGCTCTTACTGGCTTGCAGTGACTCAATTTCTAATATCGTCTGGTTATTCTGACTTGTTAGAAAAGGAGAGAGTAAATACCTGTTGTGAATCTTTCAAAGGTTCAAGTATCTCACTTCCCACAGTTTTTCAACAAGCTAATAAAAGGCATGGGGGGAAAAAGCAATGTAAGTGGCTGGAGAAGGCTGATAAAAACAGGATGAAATATAGTGAGTCCCTCCAAGGTTGTATTAGGCCTGTATTACAAATCAAGAACATCTTTCCCTCAGCCTTCACTGAAGCTGCCAGTCAGTAAGTACTGATTACTGATTAAGTAATTCATGAAAAACTCTATTTTGGCAAGCAAAAATGCTGTCTGAATGGGAAGTTATTAGAACTAAATGGGTCATGTAAAATCAGACAGTTTGTCCTGTGAACTCCACTGACAAAGCTGAGCCAACTTGGAGAATGGCTGAGAACTTCTTATTCTGACTGAGAACTTCAGAGCACATCAGATCTCATTAAAGACCAAATAAATTCATTTCAAAATGGAGAAAAATGGAATGGAACTAGTTCCTCATACTGATTCTTCACCTTTGGGGTTTGTTTATCTACAGTGTGTCTACATGTGAACCAATCAACCAGGCCCCCTTTCCTGTCAACAGAGAGAAATGGGAGTTTGTAGGTTTGAATTCAGCCACTGTATTTTGGATGACGCATGTCTTACAAATGACATTTTATCTCCACTGACTATAAAGCAAATTAAGGCAAGCAGCGCAAATCTAGGCAACTGTACTGCAGACACCTCAATTTTGCACTGAGTTTTCTTTCACACTTCTGTAAAATGGACCTAAAAAGTAACTAAGCTAGAAGGGGACATTTACATTATCCTTGGCAAGGCAAATCAAGCACATACAGTAGAAGGAATTTTAAAAGTGGACTTTATAGGCCTGCTCCACAGTCAGTCAGTTCTTACCAAAAGCTGCACAGTTTTGTTAAGGGCACAACCCATATAAAAGAATAAACCTATGTTGCTGGGGTTTGGTTGTGCTTTTTTTTCTTTTCAAAGTCCAAAATCCACTGCCACTAATTCCCTGTCACTGAGTGCTCCATAATACAAATCCATATGTGAGTACGTTTGTTATATCTAACAAGAGTTGTACTGATTTCATATACATTGTACAGTACCTGTCATTGGCAGTTTGTCAGTATATTGGTTGTTGGCTTGATTGTGCAAAAAAAAAAAAATGTTTGAACAACTTCAGCCAAAGTTAACAAATCTCTCAGGTAAACATATACCATATATGCCCAACATGTGCATTGTCTTGGATATCAACTACATGCCTTAACTAAATAAACAGGGTTTACCTTTTGTTACATCGCCAAAAAAAGGGATGTATGTTTGCCTGTAACGCTGTTTTTCAGACCTGCAAGACAGACTCCATGTCTGAAACCTTTGTCCTACCTAAGTTATAGGGAGAACACTGTCTTTAAGGTAAGCCGTATATAAACAGGCCGTTCGTTGTTTAACCTGTTCTCTGGAGGCTGTGTTGCTGCGGATGAATAAACAGCACTTAGTCTGAGGACATCGTTCAGACTCACTGCGTTTTCCAGCTGGTAGGCTGGAGAAGAGGAGCAGCGAAGGAATGGGGAGTATATTCACACATTTGCACACTGCCACAGACTCCAGCATGCATAAGAGAAGTCACCGATATTTTGAATATAGTGAAATAATTCAGACAGTCGATCCAGTTTCAACAACACTATGGTGAGACTGCTGGAGCAAAACCACCAAATTCTTCCCTTTTTCTTCTTTATGTCACAGATAGTCTCTGCCCAAGTAGCTCATCAGATGCTGCTCACCAGACCAGCTATCAAGATGATGGACATCACAACCATCATTGCATTAGGCCACCAACCATAAGTCCAGAGCCTCTGACTTGGCCACAAAGACTTCAGCAACCACCAAGGTTTGCTAAAATGCAAATGTCTCCTTCCCTGGAGGAAAACATGAGGGGCTTGAGGGGCATTACCACCGGCACCACTGACAATCAGCACACTGACTACCATATGGCTCTGTCTTCCTACCATCTACATATGTCTCCCTAGCTTTTTGGCACTGCATGTGTTCCCCTGTCAGAGGCATGAAATGTGAGTGCCAAGCGGCAGAAAATAAAAGCTCAGGCTGTCCCACACTCCCACAAAACCTTCCTGCCCACCTCCCTCCACTGATGCTGCCAAATTTCACCTCAAGCTGTGATTCACAGATGATTTAATCAGTTCTGAACAGATAAATCTTGTGATCAAACAAGCACCAGAAATGCAAAGGATCATAAAAAGACATTACTATGACCAGCGGTGCATTAAGGCTCCCAGTGCCCTTTGTCTTCGACCAGCACAACGTTTTACACACTGAGGAGAGGGCATGAACCGAGAACTTTGAATACAACTGTTGCTTTTCCTCCATCATGGTAAGCAGGTGCCACTTGCCAAAAATAGCTGACATGGAACCCACAGGACAAGGTGCTCTGCTTCAAAGACAAAATTTGGCATGCAAAACGTCCTGGGTCCACGGGTAACGGCCTGCTATTGACTATGGTCAACCTTCTCTACTTTAGGTGTTCAAGGCCAGGTTGGATGGGGCTTTGAGTAACCAGGACTAGTAGGAGGTGCCCCTGCCCATGCCAAGGGGGTTGGAACTAGATGGTCTTTAAGATCCCTTCCAATCTAAACCATTCTATGATTCTATAGTTCTATGATTCGTAAGCAAGCTCACGAATAAAATAACCAAAGATGAAATGTACCCTTGTATAACTGAAGCTAAATGTCTATATTTGGATCCAGGACTTGGATGTGAAACCATTTTAGTAGATGCAATATCACCTGTAGTCAGTGGATAGAGAGTAAACATCCTTTCTCATTCCTGGAAATGACTAAAGCATTTGATGCTGTCTCAGGGACTTGGCTCCTTTTCCTAAGAAAGAAGGCAAGGTCCAGGGTAACAACCTGAAATGGTCTGAGCTCTTTCTGCAGTAGGGTGCTCAAAAAGTAATGAGGGAAAACTGCAGCTTTACCACAAACTTTCACACCGCTCTTCTTCAACATCTACACGCAATCACTAGACACAGCAGTTGGAAAACCAGGACAGAAGTTCCTGCAAGACTTGTTACTTGGAAAGTCACTTGTATTATTCTTCTGAAATCCAGATGGCATCATCTAACCTGTCCCTGGTAGATGATAATCTGATTTTAGTAAAACATGCCTTGATCACCCATCATCTGACTATAGCATGCAGTACATGTTGGTGGAAAACTGCAATATACTGTAAAATACTGCCAGGAATCTTCTCAGAAATGCAGGCCATCACAAGCATGCAAACTTTGCTACCACAAGAAGCCACCCTGTTGCACACAGTTCTCCCCTCAGGAGGAACACATAGTAAAGCACACTTGACTCAATTTGCTTAGCACGTTGGGAGAATGGGCAATGCAATTGCAGCGTAAGAACCTCACAAAAGCAGGGGGGAACATACATATTTACGAACATCCACACCCAGCTGAAAGACTGCAGGTGATGACAAATTGAAATTACTTTTGAAATTGTTTCCAACACTTAATTATGCTCACAGTTAAAACTTTGCTTTTTAGAAAGATATTTATAACGAGCATTTGAGTCATCTAATTAAAACGTGATTCAGAACACGTAAGCCTGAGAGCCCGACTTCCCTGCGTGTCCAAAAGGAAAGCCACAAATACTAGCACATGGCTCAAAGCACCTAAATAGATGCATAGAATCAGACAGTGTAAATATCTGTCTTTGCCTTTGTTAGTTTAAGATAACCTAAAGCCCTGTTCCAGTTCAGGTTTGCCACCTTCACGTAATTACTTTTGATGTAGCAGAGAAACACTGAAGCAGAGCAAATCTGTTGGTGAAAGTAACAAGAATCATAATACTGCAACAGGCCACCAGCAGCATAGCTGGAACTTCAGCCCCCACTTCTGCACCTTGCTAGTTTGGGATAGGCTTAAGTACGTACTTATGTCCCACTCAGTGGGGCCTGTAGAAACAGATTTCAGCTGTTATAACAATGCTTTTGCCTCTGGCATGCATCCATGCAAGCGATTCCAGCTTCTCTGATTTCCTGAGTGTTGCTCGTTTCCTGGAACATTTGGAAGCATCACAACTGTCTTCCCCATTTCTCTGCCAACCTGTCCTCCCGGGCAAAGGGTTCAAGTGGCTTCATTTGATTCGCTTTTACTGGAGCTTCTCTTTTATTTCTGATGGGGTGTAAACAAATAACCAGGAGTGCTGGATAAAAACAAACAATACTCCCCTCACCCCCCACGTTATTTCCTGTCTACTGTCCCGTGGCAAAACTTAGTGTTATGAAAGATTTGCCTCATGTTCACCACCTACTGACTTCAGAGGCTACTTCTTCAGTCATAAAACTTGGTCTGCATTCTTCTTAGTAGCCATTTTCCAGCGTATCCAATGCTGTACAACTTTGGGGCAACTCTACAGGCTGCTCTCCAGAACGCAATGCTGCTCTTTTCTCGTAGCAGCACAACACTGGCTTGTGCTGGTATAGGCAGAGGACCGGGAGGTGTTCAAAAGAT
Organism: Chionis minor; assembly: GCA_013398295.1. Classification (NCBI taxonomy): domain Eukaryota; kingdom Metazoa; phylum Chordata; class Aves; order Charadriiformes; family Chionidae; genus Chionis; species Chionis minor. The sequence goes on along the minus strand of VZSF01006081.1, from coordinate 396,768 downwards.
GCTGAGACTCCCACGTTGCTGGTGATGGCTGTGTCCTCTTGTCCCTCACCCTCATCATTCTCTGTTTTATTCCAGCATGAGGCTCAGGAGAAGAAACAGCAGACAACACAAAACTAACTCATGAGCAGAGCAGACCCTCAAGGTCTTCACAGGTAGGCTACTTGATTTTCTTCTGTATCAACAACAACACAACCTTTTCAGCTTCACATCTCACTGACAAAATGAGGAGCAGAAAAATGTGGGGATGCCTTGGCTTTCTGAATGATTGAGCATATGTTCTCTCTCTGCTCCTAGGTGGCGTAAAGAACAATCACTGTCTTTTGTTGATGGCGTTTTGCTTTCTGAAAGATTGAATTCTACATCCTGGCTTTCAAAAACCCAGCTCACACTGTTCGTCATTTGCCCGCTCTAGCAAATATAGGGGCAGCAGTAAAATGCCAGTGTGGGAGTCAGCGCAGAGTGACTGCTGCAGTTTTTCCACTTAGTCGTGCAGAAAGCTTTGGTTGATATGTGATATAGTTTTCTAACCCCTTCACGTACACTTTCCTGATGGAAATACTTTACAGGGTATTGTTTCCCTCACCTGAAATTTTACAAATGAATCATCAACACAAATCTGACTTTATTTATACACGTTTTAAACAGCCCAACCAAAAACCGTTTGGTATTCAAGGGAGTCTCAGTAGAGAAGAGTTAAAATCTAAGCCCCATTGACAGGTGTTTAGAAAAGCACATCATACTATAATGTCACCTTACCTTTGCTCTTGAGGCTGAAGTTTCTGAGAAAAATGTGCTGTGAACACACTGATAATGCACAGATGTACTCATGCAACATATGCATCTTGAAAGCGTGTCAATTTTTATTTACTGTTGCTTGGCTTTTTTTGGCATGTCCCTTTATGTAAACTCCCTATGTGCACCTCTATACATGTTTGCAGTGGTATTAAGAAAGTATCTTTTGCAGTGGTATCTCTGAATCGTTGAAGCTGCCTACAGAATATATAAACACCCTGCCTTTTATATATGCATCAACCTGGATTATGCCATTGGCACTAATTAATCTCCACCATAAGCATTTAAAAAAAAAAAATCCTGTCCAGTGCAAAGCTTTGTATAAAAAATAGTATGGATGGAGACACTAAGTTAAAAACAACCGAGTTCGTGTGGCACAGGGGAACTGCATCAGCTGCATCACAATAATTTACCATGTGCTTGTTCTTAACATGCCCCAGTTGCAAAGTAAAATGACCATGAAAGTCCCCACAACCTCAAACAGTGAATAAACTGCAATGTGGCTATTCCAACTTACAGTGCTCTTCACATCTTAGGACGGGCTTTACTGTGACCTTGGTATAGCTTGGAAGCTTCCACTGTTACATGCCAGGCAATAAAAAAACCAGAAAAGCCATTCATTGTTATCAGATTATGGTACAGACAAAAACCAGGGGTTAAGAACTACCCATCAGTGCTGCTTCGAGCAGTGAGACAGAAGATATCTCCACCACTGTGTGCTGGTCAAAACAGTGAAATCTCACAACGTCATGAATCTTGGAAGCATGTGGTCCACCTCAGCAGTTTCAGAAAGTTATCAAGCTACCTGAAACAGAAACCTGACATTTCAAAAGCTCCCTTGAAGCACTGTTTTTAAATTATGAGTTCACAGTATGTAATTGTTTCATTTTGACTGTACAACCTGTTTATTGAACAGATCTGCTATGATTTTATATTATAATAATGCTGCTACTGTTCCTAGCATCCTTTAATACAGTGCAGAACAATTCATTAAGTGAAACAATTATTTGATACTGTTGAAAAATCTGCCTAATATTGATAAAACAAGCAAAGTCAGATGATTCTTTTCAACCTGATCAAAAGATTTGGCAAAATACAAATGCTTCTGTGAAAACTTTTGGTTTGAAAAAAGGATATACTGCTTCAGGGGAAATGTCTCCTTCCTTAGTGAAACAGTGAAAATATATGGATTGAGTAGTAAGAGTCCTTATAGTGTCCGCTAGCTACAAATACATTTGTGACGATACAGGTCTTATTCCTGTACAAACCCATAATTTGCTAATCTTGGCTTCAGTCCCTTCACTTTCGGCCTTGGTCTTTCTTACACTTCACTTCCTCAAAGATTTCTGGAAACCTAAGGGAGATTTAAACAAAAAAACCCCAACTTCTATTAGCCTTTGAGAATCACAACTACTTTCTAAAAAGAGTCTCAAAATGGAAAGCAGGCTGAATAATCAGAATTTTATTTTATTCAGACAGCTGGTTAAATTCAGCAAGTCCTGAATATTGTGCTCCGAGTTATCTCCATGATAGGAGAGAGAAGCAGTAGCTGAATTTCATATTTCAGAAATAACTAATACAAGATGGATGAGAAGCTTTATCATTGGGTTCAAAAGACAACATTCAACAGTCAGTACCATTAGCATCTGGCTATGAATGGCAATACCAATGCTGGCACTGTTAAACGTCTTTATCAGCAACCCAGATGGTGGGATGGAGCGCACGCTCAGCAAATGCAAAGATCAAACCAATATATTCAGCATGTGTAAACAGTTTTTCTCCTTGGTGTTTGTGAAGCCTTTGTGTCCAGTTTTACATCCCCCAGTAGAGAACTGAGATCAAAAAACTGGGTGCTTGTGTGGGTCTTGCAGGCTTCATGATACAGTAAGATACAGGCACATGCTGCAACTGAGGCCCGTTTTAGCTTGTCCTTGATACGAGATATTGAGGATGTCCAATTCCATCAACACAATAGCATAGCACATGCCCTCCTGCGTCATGAAATATTCCCACGGCCTTTCTAGTGTCCTGGAAAGTGTGATGTGCAGCTGGGGCAAACACGGCAGGTCAGGGAAGTTTGTAGGTTAGTGGCTTGCGTGGTACGAAGGGTTAAGATGGAGGGGAAGGCTCCCTTCTCCGCTTCCAGGCATGTGGTCTCAGATCTCAGGCTGTGGGGAAATAAACCTTCCTGGGAAGTGGAGTCCCACGGGAAAAATCTTCTGTACCACAAAGCTCCGCGGTCTAAGGGGAGCAGAGCTGAAGCGTTGGTGCCAGCTACTGCCTAAGAAACATACAGTTGGATGCTGACTTTTATGACCCAGACATTAAAGAAAGCGTTTTAAAATGAGCTTTAACTTCTTCTGTTTTTCTCTCCCTTTCCCCACTGGAGAAAGCTTCCTATTCCCAGGCACCACGTAAGCCTATGCAGAAGTATCTGGGGGATTAACAAATGCAGAGAGAGCAGCAGGATTTAGAGAAGACACCCACGGGAGGAGAAGGACTGCTGAGATGAACATTTCCAGGAGATAAAATATATAAAACTTGCTTTCATGAGGTAAAGCTAGCATTGGTTGCAGAGGCTGGGCGGTGGAGATCACAGGGGTAGAGGGACTGAACCAGGTTCAAACTGTGCAGCCAAAAGAGAGCTTGCTGACAGGGAGGATGGAGTCTTCAGATCCTTCCAGCACGATCACATCTTCACATATGTTCCCTATCAACCCCCTGCATGAACAGTAGGTGGTCAATACACTCTGCATGCACTTATCTTTCTTAGGTACCCAGCAGGCTAATTGGATTCAAATACTCTGCTTTTCCCCACCCCTGCAGCAGAGAAAAGGCTTTTTATGCCTTAAATGTGACAACAACAAATTTCTGAGCCATCTCCTATGTGCCCTTTCTGTGCTGTGGTCTTATCAAAGGCTCATGGATAACATTTGTTTGGGAGCCAGGTTAAAAAAAAAAAAAAATTGGCAGCACATTACTGACTAATTGCTTAATTTAAACCGGGGAAACAAAGAAGTTCAAATTCAAAGCTGAGGGGCTCTCAAAGAGCTGCAGGTGTTTCCCTCTGACTGCTGTTTTGTTTCTTCTTTAAATTTATGCTAGCTGGCAAAACTACTATCTATAGAATAAAAATCCATTTGGTTCCTACTTCTTTTGCTCACCCCACCTCACCCCCTACTGTGTTCATCACAGCTTTTTGCAGGTCCATTGCACTGCACCCATGTTTCCTCAGCTGGGCACCACTGCTAACCAAAGTCCCACAGGGCACAAGATGTTATTAAGGGGAAGGAAGACCCTAGAAAAGCTGCAGCTGAATGCTCTTTCTGCCCCTTCTTGAGAAGCGGATCTGAAGTGTATTGCTATCCCCCTCTTGCCTCTAACTGAAATACTGAAAGCATTTGGGTATTTTTAAGCTACGTCAATTTAAAAGCTTGGATACCCTATTCCACAACTTCTGTTGGCAAATGTGGGAGGGCTTCCCAGCTCCTCAGGACTGGGACTGTATCCTGCCAGCATCTCTAAGGAGTGTGGCAGAAAACCCAAGCATGCTGTAGGGCATGGAAAAGCAGGAGCGTACGGCTCATTGCAAGAAGGTTGCAGCAGAGGAGCGAGCTGTCTGTCAGTGCTGAGCTGCTCCACCTCACCCAGAGAGGAGCATCACGCAGAGCTCCCACTGGAGTGACAGGGACACTTCTAACAGGTACTTAGGCAGAGTCAGGTGCTTGTTAGTGGCGTTATTATCTGTCATGAAGAGATGTCAGAGCAGTTAATATAGCTTACTGGGGGGAGGTAAAGGTACAGCTACTCTGAGCAACATACCCTTCTGCCTGCAGGGAGTATCTTACCTGTTTCTAGTAATTTGCTTTCTACTTTAAAGATTATACATATGATGTTGGGATTGGATACTAAAACCTTTGTTTTCTAGGTTACAAAAATGAAGTGTTGGCATAATAGGTAGCTAACTACTTCAGCCACAAGAAAACCTGAGAATATTTCATGTCTCACACTGATGCTGTGAATTTTCCGCTGCTTTCTTCTGGGCTGGAATGGGCCCAATCTTCTCTAACCATAGATTAAATCCACGGGATGCCCCAGAGGCGCTGCTGCTCAGCAGGTGCCAGTGCCGACCGTGGAGGAGTTAGCTGCCTTCCTAAAAAAAAAATAAAACACTAAAAAAATCTCTGGGATTGCTGGAGAAGCATCAGCCAAGCAGAGCATCGCAGTGTGCCGATAGGCAATTGCCGAGGAGTGCCAGTGGTGCCTGGAAATCAGCGTGCACGGGGGCTCTGCAGCACAGGGAAGGCTTGAACTGAATGAAAGCATGTGCTTGTGAGTGGCAGAGACACCAGTGCGCAGCAGAAGGCTGATGGAGAAGTCTAAAGGCAGGGGTCAGAAAAGCAGTCATTTTATTTAGGTGCTTGTCCAAAATAGCATTAAAATTGTTTTGTCAAATCTGGGGTGGAATTCTCTTAGTGAAACTTTTTTTCCTGAGCAAATTAATATTTTCTTGAAGTAAAAAGGCCCAGGGAAGAAAAAAACCCCAAACAAATACTGGAAGAAATTCACCTAACTTTTTTTTCTTTCCCTTCTCTCCTTAATCTAAGAATGCTGAGTCCTGGGACATTCCTAGGGTTTCTAAGTCTCATCTCGTCCAAGACAATTTGGGCACAGATGAAGTAGTTGATTTTTATCTAAATTCTTCATGAGGTTTCAATGTATTTTATTGTTGCTTGTTTTGTTATCAACATAATTTTTAAAACGATACTGAAGGAAAATAATTGCTTTTAATCACTTGGTGAAAATATCTGTTGAGGTTGTGAGAACTTTGTCTAAGTCCTGTTTGTACACTGTAAGTCCCATGGATCAAACAATAATTGTTGACACTGTGGACGCTTTTTATTGTAAGATAAAAGTTTCTGCTTTTTTGTTTTTAGCCACATGCCTGAGCTGGAATTAGGGACCTCTGAACATTGGGGCTGTTTCTATCTAAATCTCTAAGCTGAGAAGGGCCTCTGTAACCATTGCTCTACTGCAGGACCTAGATTAGCCTTTTAACCATGGGTTTGCAGGGGATTAATTTATAGTGGCATCGGTGCTTGCTGGAGACGCGTCTGCTCAGGAGCTGGACTCTGATTTCAGGTCCTCTGTCCATGGGAGAAAGCGTGCTCTGTTCCCCCTGTAACCTGCAAGCAGGTTAATGTACTCATTTTAACAACTGATTTATAGTTTGATTATTAATAATTTTTTGTTCCTATTGTTACTTTTCCGGTTAAGAGACATTATTACAGGTAAAGCCTGGGCATTGTGCAGAAAGCACTCAGCTGGGAATCTACAGGGTCACTAAGTGTGTTTGCGTGTGTACTGTTAAAGGAATTAAAGCTAAGTTGAGACACATTTTCAGAAAACAAAGTAGAAAATATGTATTCTGCAGTGTTCTTTTCCAAGAACAGTATCTTTTTAACAGCAAACAACAAAGGGCACAGACGTGGTTACTTTATGACCATGCAGAGGATGTGATACTGCTATTTTCTCATCGTGCAAAGAAAACAATGACTGCTGCCCATCAGGCCCTCCGGTCCAGGCTCAGTGTTTGCTGATATCCGCCGGGAATCCCCCCACTGTCCTTGTCTCCTGCTGGAAGCTCAGCTTGCACGTTCTGGGTGCGGGGCCAGAGCTGGCCCAAGGCATGGAGAAAGCAAGCAGCGCTCCGGGGCTGCCAAGGGCAGTTCTACACTTGCCTCTTGCTGCAGGAAGGGTCGGTCTGGCAGAGAAAGGCTGGATTTTCTACCCATGCTTTGAAGGTGCCCAAGGGCTGGGATATTTCGGTAGTCTGGCTAGCCACTACCTTCCTACAAGATGTACGTTGTCAAATACGGATGGCTCTCCCCTTCATCTCAAAGCACAGCTTTTTGGCAATTTTATTATTTTACTGAGGAGAGGTGCCCCATAATGAGCATGGTGGCATCCACAGCTCTTCCTTTCTTCTTGTCCTTGATTATCACCTTGTGGTGTCTAATTGTGAAGAGAAAACTCCAGGAGATCAAGCCATACAGTAATTAAGCCCATGTTAAAGATTAAATGAAAGTGTTTAACATTATTTAGATCTGCTATTCTAAATTTCATGGGGCAAGCTCCTTATTTGAGAAAGAAACTTACTGCATTTTTTCTGAAGCAAATGATAAATTTTCTGTATTTTTGGGCTGTGTGAAAATACCAGGGACTTGGATCCTGGATTGCATAAAGCCAGTAAATCTAGAGAAACATTTTCACCACATTTTTTGATGGTTCTAATATCTACTAGATCTGTTTTGTTAAACCGTATTTAAAAATACATTTATCATAACTTGCTTATCATGATACATGTCACATGCAGCATCATGCTGATCAGCCTGAAATGGAGCAGTTTCTCAGCTGATAATGTGCTGTGCCACAAGAAGGGCAGGTTAGAAGTCGAGACTCCAGGGATTAAATTGTGGTCCCTTTGAAATCGATAGGCATCTTGCCAGTCAGTTGGATTCTGCTCTGTTTTGCTGTTTTACATGGATTCTGTTCTCGATTCTTATCAGCGATGTGCTGTGGGACTTCAGCAAGTTTTTTAACTCTTCTAGTCTTTTATCTTTTCCAGCAGTATTTCCCAACCCTTTGTATATATATAACACACTAAGACGAACATGTAGATATATTAGATGTATGTGCAATATTAAAAACATTAAGATGACCAAACACTCCTCTGCAATCACTCTCCTGACACATCGATTTCCTGTTCAGGATTGTGGGTAGGAAAGGCCAAAGGCATTTCCTACATTAAGAAATATAATTTGCGTAAGAGAATATTTGCTGTTTTGTGGGTAATTTTCTGAACTCTTCTTTCCACAGGTTCTCTGTGCAAAACCTCCTTTTGAGGTCAGCTGCAGGGCTGCATGAGTAAAGCCCAAGGACTTCATTTGGCACTTGGGGCATGTAGCAGGGTGCTGATGGGAAAGGTGCGCAGATCAAGCTCTACAGCAGCAGGTTTTCTCCAGCGTTGTAGGACAGAGCAAGAAAACTGGTGCAGAGAAGGGCAGCAGCCATGTTATTCCCTAGGAACTGCAATTCTCACGTATTTCTCCAGTTTCACTTCTTAGATCTAAGACAATCCGCCTGGTGCAGAAAGGACCGTCCCCTCCCTCCTCCGCCCGGCCTCTGGCTGCATGCCACACTGCTTCCCTGGCCAGGCACCTTGTGATCACGCCTGTGCTTGAGAAGTTGAGTGGTGTGACGGAAAACGAAGGCTCCAAAACTGATGGGGGTGTGTGTGTAGAGCAGGACCATCCCAGTGCAGCATGACGTTAACTGTGACATGAAGTCATGCTCCCAGCATTATGGTAAAATTCAGCCTCTATTTTTTTAAGGTACCTGTGTGCCTGCAATCAAAGGAAGTTGAGCACTTGAATACCTTTGGCTAGATCTACGCTGCTAGAGGCATCGGCCCCCAGGAGCAATCCTTCATTCCTAGGTGAAGGCATGTAAAGTGGCTCATGTCCAGGGAACAGCACCAGGGGACATCTCTGGGTGTGGCATGGTCACCCTTCTGAGCAAGTAAAAAGGGCCATGTCCTGGCCATCCCAAGTGGATGTTGGACAACTGATGGATGAGCAATTTCTCTCCAGAACAAGGTAGTCCTGACCATCTTCTCTCTTAAGAATAGTCACTACATCTTGGTGTCCCCTGAAGCGTGAGGCATTGCCTGGGAGATACAACTGGACCAGGGAGCCTGTTGGAAATTCAACAGAATGGGTGATGCTCAAGTTTGTGTCCTGGCCCTCTTCAGCTGCCGAGTATGTGCATTTCCTTCATGACCCAAGATGTCATTATTACTTTGCATGGTACCTTTGCAGTTCAGAGTGCCTGAGTGAGTGCCGCATCACAGCCTGCCAGATGTTGTTTTGGTAGCATGCCACCAGGTTGTATGGCTTGTGCATCCTGCGAAGTGGCAAGTGGGCAGCCGTGGGGTGTTTTCAGGTTGCAAAGCCGGCTAGGGTAGTGCTGGAAGATAGATATAGGAGGAAGGAGCCAAACTGGTAATGGTTTCTTTCATGCTTTCAGGCTGTGGGATGATTGTCGGCTGGACTGAGCCGGCTTTCGATGCATTTATGAGGAGTGGGCAATCAGAGGATCAAGGGAACAGGCTAGGAACTTGCATTATTTGCATCATAGGTGTCTCTAACTTTGGTGGGTCTTTCCATGCCCTGGGATGCTGGAATGGGCAGAAAGGGCTGTGTAAGTGCTACACAACAAGGGGCAAGGGCAGCAGGACTGCTGGGGAAGCAGGAAGTGGGAGCTTGCTCCGTGCACCGCTGTAAGGTCCCAGGGCTGCCCATGGCCATCTGCTTGCCCATCTGACCCGCATGGCTCTTTTTGTTTAAGCTGAGGGAGAGCAGCAGTGGTGCCCCCCTCTCTGCCAGCCCCCGCAGGTGCTGCTCCACAGCCCGAACCAGAGAAAGAAGTGCACAGTTACGGAAAGTCCTTTTCCCTCCCTTTCCTTTCCCTTTTAAGGCTCTTGGACAGGCTGTGTGATTCTTATCTGGTCTCTGCAGAGCCTTTAAGTGAGGTCATTCAGGAAGTTTAATTAATCCTGTACAATTGTCGCTACATCCTTGGCTGTGCATTGTACTAGGGCCCAGCCCACTACCACAATACATCTTACGACAGCTGAACATCTGTTTAAAAACTGATTGCCAAGAAGTACTTGCTAAGCCTAGTTTTCCCTCTGGCTGTATGTATGCAGTTCAACACAATATTGTATAACAGCGTTAAGAGTAAAAACAGAATTTCCCCATGCTCTTGGGATCAACTGCTAAAGCAAACTAAAATTATCTGGGAAATGCCGGTTTCAAAATATCAGTGGCAAAGAAATGGGCTGGTCTACGTGTGTCCCACTCAGCTTATTTCCCAGGCTGGCGCCATCCGGGGCGCTGGGCTGCGAACTGTCACCGCAGGACACAGGACTTGCTGGGATGCTGGGGCAGATTCACCAGGGGCTTCAATCCCCGACCGCTGCTGCTGCCCTGCTTCAGTCATGGGATGCTGCACATCCCCAGGAGCGTGCGCTCTTCCACTCCGAACCCTCTCAGGCTGCAGTGAAGGATGACGCGTTTCTGCTGCTCCTGAGAGCAGGGAAATGTTACACACAGGTGTACACACACAAGCATACGCACACACACACACAGAGATACAAGTTTTAGCTCTTCCCAGGTTCCCAGGACAGCCTTTAAGAAATGATAATCTGCAAGAAGAAGAAAAGAAGAAAGAGAATGATCATGAAGGAGGACAATTGCAAGTCTTTTGCAGGGGAGAAAGAGAACGATAGCTGCCGGGAGAGGAAGGGAGTGGGGAGGGGTGGGCAATAGCAGGAACAGGGAGTGAGCAGCACCTGAAGCAGTAGGGGCAGAGTAAAGATGATGGCGCATGTAGAAGGCATGGTGTCAGGATGTGCCTTTATCTGACAGAACAGTAAAGTATCCTTGGAACCTTTTAATCTCTTTTCTTCCTTTATTTACTCCTATCCCTCTCTGAGTTTGCCCCAAACATTTTAGTGGTGTAAGAATATAAGGAAGCCTAGGATAAAATCCTGCAAGGAATTGCTTTTTGTAGGCAAGTAGTTAGGCAAGTATCAGGGCTTGAAATGGTATAGCTTGTATTTTAGGGAGAAACAAAATTTGTCCCCACTTCTACAGGCAGGAGACTTGGTGTGCTGTGTCCCAGAGCCCGGCTCACCTGGGAGAACTGCTCCTGTTTGAGGAAGGTGAAGGTGGACTGGTACCCCAGCACACACCTGTGCCACACCAGCCCCGCCATCCCCCAACCCCTCACTGGCACGGAGGGCTGCTGCAGCCTGCCTAGGAGCAATCTGACATGAAAATTGTCTAATTTAACATCTGTGATGAATAATGGATGGTGAGAGTTAACGTAGTAAAAGAAAGACTTTTTGAGTCTCCTGAGGTAATAATCCATGCCTCCAATTTCCTGAATGGTCCCGCCTTTTGGTTCAGTAATGAAATCTATTTTTCATAGTTTGGCCTTTTTGAATTATTGGAGTGGTTTCACAGTTTGCATTTGTTAAAAAAAAAAAAATAAATTGCTTTCTTTGAGGTTTTGCAGAATGATCACGCAGCTGGATGGATAGAGAAGTGTGTTTACATGCAGGTAGAGCCTTCAGGATTATTAATCCCAGGATACTGATATTTAACTCTGTACAGGGTCAATCTTTTGTACTGGTTTATCATGAAATGAATTCCTCTTTCTCTGACATCAGATTGTCCTTTCTTGGGGTTATTAAAGAATAGAATTTAACATTAGCACCATGTACTAATTCATTTCATTTTCTTAGTTTATACACTTGTCTTAAGCAGTAAACAGTTGACATAACCTGCAGTATATAGACATATCATTTATATATATATATAATTATTTGTGTCATTTTCGAAAAATGGGGATCTGTACTGACTTCACACACAGAAAGATGCTTGCCACGCATTGTCTGCATGGAAATGTCAGGGGGTTGAACTTTCCAAACGCTCTCTGTGTGCAGATGTTAAACGGATGGCTTAGGTGTTGTCCTCTGTAGCTGAACTGCACAGCCGGTTCCTCTATAGCATAGAGGCATATTTGTGTGGCCAGGGACCACTACCAGTGACATGATGTTTGTGTGCAGAAGGTGTCTGTAAGCAGGAGCACCTCTCTGGAGGACAAAACCTGTCTCTAGGGATGCCTCACTTGTTTTGAACTTCAGGCATCCTGCTGTAGGGGTGTACCGGAGAGATTCACACTCAACTTTTTGACTAAGAAACATAGAATCATAGAATCATAGAATGGTTTAGGTTGGAAGGGACCTTAAAGACCATCTGGTTCCAACCCCTGTGCCATGGGCGGGACACCTCCTGCTAGACCAGATTATGAAGACCAACTTAAAGGAGGTTATAAATACTAAGGAGGACTAGAGGTGATACCTAGTGTTCTCTTTCTAGGAGAATTTATATGTATTGGTAGCTTTCTAGCCAGTATTTTCCTGCCTCAGCACAATCCTCTCAAGTACACTTACAGGACTACATGGGTTGCATTTTAGGGTGTTTATGCATCTTATCTTTTGACATTGGCACAGATGTATCTAACTCTGTTTTTTATGCAGAACCATCAAGAGTTAGCGTAGTCTGGGTATGTGTCTTTCATAGCATAATAACTCCCCTGTTGTTCATACTTCTATTCTGTAGTACTTCTGCCATTTTCATGTTTCATGTGTCTCGGAGCTGCCTGAGCTTGCTCCCTCTCAAAGTATTCTGTAATGCTTTATGTCTTGTGTGGAAATTGTAGGCAAGGGAGAACTGCTTTCTGTGGGTGTAATATACCTTGCATTTGTACAAGAAAAGTTTGCTTTATCTGCTTTGGGGTAGAATTTAAAGTCAGGAGGAGATGGCAGATGTAAAAGCAGCATTTTTGAAGTTTAAAGGCCAAATCCTGTCCTGATCTTACACCCTGCCTTTATTCAGATCTTACAATTGAAGCCAAAGGGGATTTTATTGGCACAGTCAAATACAGAATATGCCCCTGTACCCATTAAATAAATAATAGCTGGCACTGATATACACAATATCATATTTCTTCAAAGGGCTTACCAGAAATTAACTAATTAATCCGATAGTGCTTTTATTTAATGAGGTCTGAGTACCAGCAAGTTTACGGAAGAAGTTTGTTCTCTAAGCACTGCTCTCTGAAGAGTACCGCCTTTGGTTTTAAGCACTACACGCAATAGTATTTTATTGATTATTGTTTTTCTCCTACAGTGCCGTAGGGGTTTCACGTAGCAACATGCTGGAGAACCAGCTTTACCTTGGATTGTGTTAGGTACCATGACTGCAGTTTGCCAGTACTCAACATTTCCATTTATATGGTGTTTAAAACTCCACAAATTCTCACAGAAATGGGAAAAAAAAGACAGAAATAACTAGGAATACCATCAGTCCCATGAAAAGCTATCCCGTTTCCTGCCTCAGATTAGCTCAATTTGCTGCAATGTGTCCAGTACTTTAGCACAGTGGCTCGGATGCTCAAAATACAGCTAGTTTTAGCCACACTTTTGCTCCAGGGTCAATCTTTTGTCCTTCATGGGTGCTGCCTAGGCCTGCGAGGTTTGTTCCTCTCCCCAGCACACAGCCCTCACTTGACACCGAGAACAACCCCCCGAGGCTGCCTGCAGCTCTTCGGGGCTCAGCAACCTTATCGCCCCGCCGATTCCTGGAGTCTCGACAATCTGTGGCCCCAGCAAGAACGACGCAGCTGTCTAGGGGGGAAATGTCCGCGCCCATGGTGGGATGCCTGCTGGTGTCTGTCTGACCTCGGGGCTGGCTTCACATCCTGCTCCAGGTGACGGTTTCAGCTGGGCGAGGGGCGGACGCACCACAGGCAGCAGGAAAGGCAGCTTGGTAGGCATCCGTTTTTATGGATGGCTCAGAGTCACGTTTTTATCTGGGCACGCAGAGCTGCGGCTATCGGCTGTCGCCTCTGAATAACTTAGGAACAAGATAGATGGGAGTCTCTCACCAGACAAGTTAAATCATGTGTCACATCAGTTGGGATTCTGCTCATTTAACAGCCGAGGTTCGGTTTACGGGGTTGCAGTGTCACTGACACACCTCATGGTTTATACTTACAAAATACCACTGAACTGCCAAGATTTTTTAAAGCTTTATAAATGTGTAATATGGGGAAGATTGATTAAAAATATTTTTCCAGATGCAAGCGGCACCACATACTCTGATTGTATATTAGCGAATTATAGTTTATCTTTATTTCTCCTAGCTTCTCATATAATGAATTCTTTCTGCTGTATCAAAAGTATTGTCAGGTCTTGTTTTGGCTTGAGCAGTTTTTTTTCATATGATGGTTTTGGTATTTGTTCCAAGTGCCTTAGTACTACTGTTTACAGGATGTAACAGGTTCTACTTTCTTTCCCTAATCCCTATTCCTTTTTGTTTGCTTTGCACTGAATTTATACTGACTAAAGATGGCTGATTAACCGTCACATATGCCAAAAATTTCTCCTTACTTACATCATACTTACTGCCCCTGAACTGCACCACTGTCGGGTGCCCTTTATATGTTCTCAAGACCGTAACTCAAAGCAGGGCCAAGGACAGAAAGGGATTTCTGCCCATTTCCCTCTTCTCTTAATTGTCCAGTTTGAGGTGGGTGTGAAATGAGTGGACCCATGGATCAAAGATGTCAGTGCTGGGGACCCGGCACCTCCATAGTAAGCAATTTGCCCCTTTACTCCAAAGCAGGTTTAAACTGGTTCTTCAGATGAATGCCCCCAGTCATTCATTTGGGCTTTCTCATTCCCAGTGGGGCTTAAAGTACACTTTTCTCTCTGTGCACATGGGTCACAGCACCTCGTTAAGTTTCCTCTGAAAGCAACCTAGTCCATGCTCACCAAAGTCCCATCCCAAACACCACTGGAATGCACTGAAACGTGAGGATGAACACGGGGCTGTGCAGCTGCTCTGTGCTAGAGCAGAGCCCAAAACACAGACGTGCAGACCCAGCCAAGGGAGCCTAAACAATATTGAGTTTATGCTAAATACAAGCAGCAGATTTTGTCAGGCTGAGGGTAAGGCTGACCTGAAATCACCAACCTTATTCTTCTGGACTAACCCTGACATCTCCCAGCTAGCCGGGCTGCCATTTCCATTCTTGTAAAGGCTTCTTTACTGAGTGCGAAGAAGATGGGTTAGGAATATGGGATTTCCAAATGAATATTTGAAGAGAAAACAGGGGAATTAGGGGGAACACAGAGCTGGCTTCTTGTCTGTACTGGAGACCTGTGCCTCCTGCTTCTTCAAACCATGGGGACAGCCCCTGACCGCAGGGCAGCGTTTCCCTTGTGAACACACCTTTCCCCTTTCCTCTTTTGCAGGATGGTGTGTTGGGTGCAAAAATTGCCTAAAAAATAGCAGAAACACAACAGCTCCTCTGCCATGGGGGGCTGTGGGTCCTTCATCACCTCTGTGTTGGTGGTCTTGAAAAGTCTTAAGAGAGCCCCAGTCTTACACTCGGTGATGGAGACCTGCCCTGCCCTGCCCTGGGAAGGAAATAATCACACAGTCTGCTCTGCCTTTGTCCGGTTTGGAGCCAAAGATGTCACTTCACCACAAAAGCGGAGAGGAAGAGGAAGGGGGAATGACCTCACCCAGACACAGCAGAGAGCACAAAGGGCACAAAACCATTGGGGACAAGCTCAGCTGCTCTGGGAACCTCCCTTTCCCAGCCGTTCTGAAGGCGTCATAGGTATCTCCAACAAACCAAGCAATCTTCTGTCTGACGCCTCCTGTCCATGTTTACTTGCCCACCCAGTCTGACTCAGTTCTTGCTCTCCTGGCGCAGCCTGCCCTTGGCAGTGGGACACCTGGACCCATGCAATGTACCTCCTGGGCTCGCTCTCCATCACTCCTCTTCCATGTCCTGGCACTGTCCGCCTTTGCTGCCTTCCCCTGTGCACACCAGCCTTTGCTGCACCTGCTGGTGTTCTGCCCAAGCACAGTTCAGGGTCTCTGCTTGAGTAGCAGTCTTGGAAATGATCAAGTCTTGGGCTAGTCAGCCCACCTGTTTTTCATTGGAAGGTGGAAGGTATTTTGGGGAAAGGCTGGTATAACACACTCTGTATCACACCTGTATGGACATAAGATAACTCTCAAAGAATCCAGACATTCTGTGTTTTGTCGGGTTTTTTTAATTAACTAGTAAGTAATGCGTGAAAACTAGGCTTATAACATTCAGATTTTAAGAACAACTTCTTTGATGTAGGCAAAAAAAGTGTAAAGGCTTGGTTTTGGCAAAAATAATGTCAGAATAATGCATTCTACATCCAGAGGAATTAGAAACAATGAATAGGTGAGCTACAGATACGTGTACATGCTTTAGTTGTGAAGGAGAGCATTCCTTTGGATATTTTCTGCCTATTTTATGCCCATAGATTTCCCTGTTTCCTTGACTCTCTTAACTTCCCAGGGTATGTGAACGTTGCAGGCCATCAGGTGTGCAAATACCAGGAGATGAGATCAGTTTTAACTGGGGAAACTAGAAGTGGGAAGTGAAATTACTTTTTTTTTTCCCCCCCTACAGTAGTGAAAAGGTTTGGGTCTTATTTTACTGGAACTAATTAGCTTTGCTAATTAGAGACTGGTTTCAGTTTGTCCTGCTTGTGCATTAGTCATCTGATGGGAATAAGAGCAGAGAGCCCAGGGAGGAGAAAGACTTATCAAATTCTTTTATAATATCTCAATTGGCTTGTCTTTAACACATGGTGTGCGACATGTACACGACGTACAGCAAAAGGTATGACAGCAAAAGTATGATGAAGAAATATGGTCAGCGATGTAAGACTCAACAGTTGCTTGCAAATTGCAGTTACTAAATCTTTGGTAGTAGAGGGTTTGGCTTCCGTAAATAGTATGATAAATTCAGGTACAGCTTCCAAGATATTTTTATACTGTGAGATCAACTATAATAACTTGCAATGTTACAGCTGGGGTTTTTTTCTTCCTCCATCCCTTCCTCACTGTGGAGGAAAATTCTTTTTGAAGTCTTAGTGCATGGTGCTTCAAAGCAAAATTATAACCTTAAACATAAAGTTCTTGCAACCTGAATATTCCTGTGTCTTCTCAAGGTGACAAATTCTAGTGCTATCATCACTCAGCTTTTTTAGAGGAGTGATGAGATAAATCACAGAGTGAAGTAGTTAAAAGTTGGTGTGAAAATACATTTAGGAAAATATATTTAGTTACCATTTCAAAAAGGTAACTTTTTGAAATCAATGCATATTTCAGAAATGTTCAGCAATAAGCAGCGCGCTTTGGACTGAGCACTCTGCTGATAGATTTCTAAACCTACGGAAGTGGAATTTAAATGTGAATATGGATGTGTCAAGCTTTATTAAGTGTCTCTAATAGCTAGAAAGGAATTGGTGATGCTTATCATCAAACACCACAGAAAAACCTAACCTCTATTTTCCCAAACACTGATCTGGACCTTCTGCATGGTTTGATCCATCATCAGAGGAGGCTTCATCCTCTCCTAAGAGGCAGTGGAGGAAGTTAAAAGAAGTATTGTAATTTATTCATACATCAGCCAAGTACCTACAAAAATATTTGAAGCATAAGAATCGTTTTCTGAGCTAAACCTATTGCTATCAATAAGTGCTTTGAGGCTGCTGTTTCACTATTTTGACTTTCATTCCAGCTTTTCCGTTTAGATTATGTCAAAAGATGAAATTTTGTATGGCCACCTCTAGCCAGTTCTATCTCCCCTTCACCTCACCCAACCTTCAAGTAAGAATAGATATACAGGACACCAGAAAGCTTGTATTTTGCTTCCAATTTCATTTAATCCTGTGTTTAATGATGTTGAAAATTCACAGAATCTCTAGAGATGTCTTGGGTTCCAGGCTCCACATTTACAGTTTGCATGAAGGTAAAATTGCATGGAAAATACTCAGGAAAATGAGGTATTTTCTCTGCCGTAAAAAATACCTTCCTCTGACAGCTGCAGAATCCTTGATTAGTCTTTGTCTTTCACAGCCTTTTTTAGAGATGTTGTCTGTGCCTGGGTTTTGTATTTGTAGCAGGCTCCAGCACGTTATTTATTTCCTACCAACTGTCAAAGAGGAAGGACAAGGCACTGATTGCTGAACTGTCCTGATTGCTTCATCACTGGCGTTTTGGAGAGAGCTGGGAGAGGAAGCCTGGGTACTGGCAGCCTCAGGATTGACACTTTCTAGACACAATGAAACAGACAGTGGGGAGAGAAAGGGATTTTCTTGCAGCGCAATAGGAATTGGGCAGTTTCCCTGGCAACAAACTGCTGCTGAAGGTGAGTTTGCATCATCTGAAGGGTCTGTGTCCTTGAGACTGGGAGGCCAGAACTTGTCCCCTCTGTCCTCAGACCAAGCTGCGCAATACTAGTGAAAGGCTTGTAGGACATGCAAAGGAGAAAGCTCCCTCGCCAAGTTCTGCTCTCTGCAGCCAACAGCATCCATGCCTATTTTTTGCCAGCCAGCTGACTGTGGGCACGGTATTATAACTGAGGAGACCACAGCGAAAGGTTCAGGCTGCAATGAGAAAAGCTTCCCTGCTTACTGCCATCCTGGATGAGTGCATGGGGGTTTTCACCTGCCATCTGCTGAACGTGGGAATCTCTGTTCCATCAGCTCTGTCCTCACATGCCAGTGGCTTAAAATCAGCTTGCCCATGTAGGGCTGCTTCTCCTCAGCATACATGCCTGGAAATAAAAAAGCATCTACACACCAATTTAATTCTATGCTTCTAAGCAAATTAATGACATGCTTTCACAGACACTCTCCAGGGCTAAATTCTCAAGCTAAACCCAGATAATCTGGGGGTCCAGGGAATTTGTGGGAAGGACCAAGAATGGGTTCAGAGGGCAAGGTCTCCTTCTCAGGTTTGGGAAGGTAGGAGAAGAGCTCTCTAACAAGCATGACGATGGTGGAACAGTTCCCACGACGCGGGCAGCCGTGGAGGGAAGAGGAGCCTGCTGGGCTTTTGACATCTATTTTGGGAACTGGCTGTAATTTTAACTGCCTTCAGCACAGCCCAGGCTCCTGTCTTGAGCGATCTTTTCCTTCACAACAGGAGGAAGAGATTGCTCTGCCTACTATAATATATCTACTGCAAAATTTTTTGGAGATAACATTTAGATTAGAGACAACCACAGTGGATGAATTGGTTTAAAAATGAAAGTGGTGGATGTAGGTGTAATTATTTCTCCCTTTTCTTTGATGTGAAGATATTTAAATGTACGTTTCATCCAACAAGAACTGACCCGGGGTCATTCGGATGAGGGTTACTAATCTCGTGGTTTCTCTTTTAAGTCTAGCAATACCTGTAGTGACACAGCCGTGGCTCAGCATCAGCATTCCCTCTCTAAACATGCCTGTTTTCAGGCATTTATGTAACCGTTGCTGGAATTTCCTCTGGACTGGTTGACACTTGTTAGTTCTATTGAAACCATTTCAGCAAATCAGGAGAAAAAATATTTTCTGTTGCATAGAAAGGAAAAGTATTTTTTAAAGTCTTTGTTTGTTTGTTTTGGGGTTTTTTAAGAGGAAAACCAAAGCCAGTTATAATTGAAGAGGTTGCCCAGGGAAGCTCTGGACCCAACTGGGCAAAGCCATAAGAAAACTCAGCGGGAGGCTGTCTAGGTGCCTCCTAAGGTACCTTCTAGCCTCGGTGGTTCTATGATTATACAAACTGAACCTTGGCCAATGTAATGGCTATGCGCTCTGGAAAAATTGTTTTAGAAACACAGCATTGGAGATAACAATGCCTGTTGTTTACTGTATGTAGTGCATGTGTACATGGCAGTACACCTCTACGACATATATTGATAAAGTGTGCTCTTAATAGAGTAATGTTCCTTTAGGCATTGTCTGAACTCACACTGATGTGACAAGCTGCTCTGTGATGCTGTGAGTCTCACACGCCTCATCCATCCAGCAGAGCCTGCAGGGTGCCACAGAGATGGGCAGGAAGTTTTCTCGATGGTCAAATTTCTACATTTTCAGAACAATTGAGCTCAAGTTTGCTAGGATTCAGTTTGTCAAAAGCTGTAGTAAACACTAAATGTTATGGTGGCTCTTTACTAAGTAGTGTGCAGAGAGAGATAGTAAAAACTATGCACACAAAGTGAGAAGGCTGATGTGCAAGCCAGCACACAGCAGCATATGTAAGAAGTGTTGATGCTGGGTTAGTGGTTTGGTTCAGTGGATCTGCAGATTTAAACATCTCCCTCCCAAACAGCTTCCTCCCAGAGTGATGCTAGACTGTCCACTAGGAATGAGTTGCGTGGAAGAAAAGCCTGAGTTTCTCTGTGAGCATGTTCCCATCACAAGGTATCCTACTGGCTTCTTGGCTCCAGCTTCTTTGGAAAGGTGGTATCTTTCTAGTGGTGGCTGCCACTTGCTAGTGATTGCTGCTGGAACGGTTGCTCTCCAAGGACCCCTGCAACCAAGATTTCATTTTCACGCATGTTCCTGCCATGTCTGCCTGTAATTAAAGCTGAGCAGCCAGTTAGAGCATTGGCAAAAGTTGATGAATGCCAGTGCTCTAATATTCAGTCGCCTGCATGAAATGAAACAATAATTTTCAATATGTGAACCTTCTCCTGTGGTTTACTCCACACAGCATCGGTTTTGGCTCAGTTCTGATATTGTCGCCTTCTAACATGATTCTGTGCCATGTGAAATTATGCAGTCAGGTCCGCAGAGTATAACCTCAGCAGCTGATATTCGCAAGACCAGGTCCAAACTAAATCATAAAAATTATCTTCCATTTCTGCGCTTCCTCTTTCACATGCCTTTCCCACCATAACTTCTCATGTGTACCTTCACTAAGACAGGCAATGTACTCTCCCATATTGCGCAGTTCTAATATTTCTTTATTCTATTCCGGTTCTTATGCCGCCCACATCAGTATGGTGTCTAACTATCACATACAGATTTGAGGGGAAAAGCTTGAAAAAAAATGAGGAAAAACAGCCCTGCTAATTAACACTCCTTTAGTGATGGAAGGGAGAGAAGGGAGAGAAATTGTTCTGTTAGCATTGAATTTTTGAAAAGCACTCAGTGTAAAGGTTTTGGGAGGAACTTTCTAAATACTTTGCTTAATAAAGCAGCAATTATGTGAAAAAGAGAATAGACGATGATTGCAGAGACAATGGAATGTGATTTCTGGGGGGAAAAAAAAGCCCACTGTGCAAACTCAAGCCTTCTAACATCAAAGAGAGAATGGCATCGATGCAGCGTTGATAAACTACACTCAAGGAAAGTAAAATGCTAGGTAATGGCCATCTGCCAGTCACTGCAGATTAAAAGATACCTTTTTGTTGTCTTTTGAAGTTGGAACAGAAAGATAGATGTTTTACCGAACAAGATTATAGGAAAGGACATTACAGATAGTGAGCCCATAATCTGGTAGATAGGGAAATCAAAAGATATATGGGGGGCCTACCCATCTATCTGCCTATATGTATGGTAGTCATTACTCAGCTCTGCACTCAGAGTTTGGGGTAAATTAGCCTGAGAAGATGAGAATGGAGGATGACTGCGGGAAGCAGCTATGGCATGTAGCTTCCCAAAATTACGTGATGGTTCTTTGTTGTTAATTTTCAGAGAAGGAAATGAGATTTCAGTGATTGAGCAGTAGCTAGTAACTATGTAGACAACATTAAAACTAATTGTAATTCAAGATATTCAGTGCCATTTCTAATAGTTTTTCTTGCATCTTATTGCAATGTTCCAAATAAACGTAGACTGAGAGAGGAAACATCTTTTCTGTCATTACAAACTTATCCTACAATTATTAGCAGCAAAACAAATCCTTCATTTCAGTAGCACCTAGAAAGCATGAATGAACTTTGATCTTAGCTCTGTACTTCAGTACAAGCCTTCACAAGAACATCCAGTACTGATACACTTTACCATTTACTCCTTAACACAGAGGAAAGGCTGAAATAAAATAGGATACAGAATGTACAAAGACAGCACAGACAGAAATGTAGCATACTGCAACATGATGTTGAAAATATTTTTATTATAGCTGTAGATCTAGTTCTCAAAAAAAACCCCAAACCTCTGGTGCATTTTTCCTTAAATTTGTATTTAAAAACTGATTAGATTCAGTGACTTCTGGTTCAGACAAAAGGAATTAGAAGAGAAAAACCAGAATACATGAAAGAATATGGGGTATTACCTTTTCAGTTTTAATAAACTCATTGGCAGCTGCATGAAGCAATGGTGAAAAATTATTCTAAGCGCAATTTATATCTCATATCTGATGCCAGGTAAAAACAAAGCAACACTGAGACACTAAAATATGCTAGGTTAAAGTATAAGGAAATGAGGGCTTTTCCCTTTTCTAACCATGAGTCAATAATTGGAGTTTATACCTAAATAATACAATGAAGGGTGCATTAGAGGTAGCATGGGTATTTATAAAACTCTAAAACATGTAGAGAAGGATTCCACACTGGAAGTGTATAGTAAAGCACGATCTGACTGAACAGAGCCAGGCTTGCCTGCACAGAGATAAAAACAAATATTTGGATGATGGTACTGCAGCTTTTGTATTATTAAACATACCTACCATTTAGAAAAAAAAAATCTCTCTTCCATATTGAAGGAGTGGGTTCTTCCTAGGGAATCCAGCTGAGTGTACTTCAATGTCTTCCTTGAATCTTGTTAGGGCAGATTTTTCTGTTACTGTTGTTTGCAGCAGAGCACGGGACATTATGTTGTGGAGGGGTAGACATATCCTTTGAAGCCTCCTTTTTTGTTGTTTTTGGGCTTGAGGGGGTTTCTTTGAAGGCTGGTGCTAATACGTCTGTGAGCACGCACCCTTGTGAGCTGCATTGATCTGAGTTAGCCTCGCCTGGGCTATATGAATGTCAACAACTTAAGAAAAGAATGGAGCAATTCTTTCAACCCTCAGATGTCTGCACAAGGGTGAGGAACTGCAGAGATGCCTCCTATGGTATAGAGGATATTGTGCAAGAGGGAGGATTTTGGGAAACAAGGTAGTACTCGTATATCTTCTGCCTCTTGGTTAGCGCGGGGGAATTGTGCAGGCAACAAAGTGGCTGGAGAGAAGCGAGAGAGCTGAATAAGAAAGGAGCATGCCTGACATCAGAGAATCCACTTCTCCATGGCTGGGCAAATTGGTGCATGTCCATGAACTATCTCATGTCAAAATCGCCGGGTGTCCTCAAGCCTTGAGATGAGTACGCTGGAGGGCTGAGGGAGTGCAAGGAAGCATTCATCTGAGGAAGACAGCCATACCTGCCCAGGGGCACTTCCACATGCTCCCTGTGGGAGGGTGCTGGCATGCAGCTGGGTCCCCGGGCAAACCAGCAACGTTCACCTTGGCCACCCTTGCTGGCTTACTTCCCACCTTGGCTTGAGATTTGGATTGCTTAACTATCCCCATGCTACCACATGCCTGCTGTGGGATGGGTGACATTGCAGGTCAGGCGACATAGCGTGGGCATAAGAACTATGCAGGAACTATGTACAGGAGCCTTATGGATCTCAAAAGCTTTCTACCCTTACGGAACTGTAGGGACCTTCAGGTCTCATGGTCCATGAGAAGACAGCAAAAAGGTACTAACACCAATTCTTTTTTCCTTACGTAGTTCATCTGCCCCATATCCAGCCCAAATACCAGGTGCGGCAGGGAACACTCTGCCCTAACTGCAGAATTATTTCCTTCTGCCATTAAAAGAAACTTTAATGCACAGCAAGCTCCATTGAAGTGCAAGTGAAGGGCCCATTTCATAAAAGATTTAGGCACCGTCTCAGTGCATACTTTTGATTTGTACAGCAGGGAGCTTGCACTTGGGAAGAAAAAGGGTTGGGGGAGGGCTTTACTTTAAATGACAGCTTTTTTCCTCATTCATTTTGCATTCAAAAGCCCAAATATATTTTCTCTCTCTCTAGCCCTGATTTATGACCTTATAAAAATGAGATAGAATCAGCCCAGAAAGAAACAAAGGTTAGGTCTTCCCAGAGCCTGAAGCCTTTGTGTAAGTCCCTGAAGAACAGCTGTGCAAATTACATTTGCTGCTATCAGATAAAGTAGAGACAGAGAGCAGTTTTTCTAGCAGGATCTGGACAAAATTCCATTTTATTTTGTCATTTTGAATGCAGGTTTGATTTTGTTTGCTGGTAATCACCGCCTTTAATGTTACCTTGCTAAAAATGGCTATTGCAGGAGAACTCGCATCAACGTGGTATCAGTACAGGCAGAAAGAGAAACATCCTGTTTATGTGAATGTCCCTAACAAAAGGAGTCAAGATCTAAACAGATAGAAGAGAATGCCAGTAACCGTGAAACAAACTACATGCCAGATGTTAGTCACGTTGCTCAGAGCACTACTAGAAGTTGATCAGATATTATGTTGATGAGCACAGCTTATGAACCTGTAGATAAGGAAAGCAATAGTTGTCATTTGCATGATTAAAGGCTCATGTAGTACCTCTACATTAAATAATAAATAATTCCATTTTGCCTGATTGTATGAATTAAAAGGTTACGTTTTAGGGCATTCACTTTCCTTCCTCTGCAAATTCACACAAAGCATTTTAAAGTAGAAATTAGTTTTGTTTTATTTTGTAGCAGAAAAGTTACAGAATCATTAAAAACTTTACGTTGAAAGGGGCTTCTGGTGGTCACCTGGTCCTAGCCCCAGCCCAGAGCAGGGCCAGGTTCAAAGTTACATCAGGTTGCTCAGAGCCTTGTGTAGTTAATTTTGGTTATCTCTGTGGAGACCACACATTTTTTTCCAGACAGCCTCTTCCACTGCTTAACCACCAGTGAAATTGTTTTCCTTCCATCCAGTCAGAATTTCCCTTGATGAAACTTGTGTCTGTTGCCTCTCAGCCTTTCACTGTGCACCTCTGAAAAGCATCTGGCCCCATCTTCTCTGCCATCTCCCAAATGTCCTGGCAGGCTGCTGTAAGGTCCCCCTGAAGCTGTCTCTTTTCTGGGCTTGTCATGGTTTAACCCCAGATAGGACCACACAGCCGCTCGCTCACCCTCCCTGGATGGGATTGAGGAGAGAATCGGAAAAGTAAAAGTGAGGAAACTCGTGGGTTGAGATAAAGACAGTTTAATATGTAAGTCAAAAGCCATGCACACAAGCAAAGCAAAACAAGGAATTCATTCCCTGCTTCCCATCGGCAGGCACGTGTTCAGCCATCTCCAGAAAAGCAGGGCTCCATCACGCATAATGGTTACTTAGGAACACAAATGCCATAACTCCAAACGTTCTCCCTTCCTTATTCCCCCAGCTTTACACGTGGAGCATGATGTCACATGGCATGGAATATCCCTTTGGTCAGCTGGGGTCAGCTGTCACGGCTGTGTCCCCTCCCAACTTCTTGTGCCCCCCTCCCAGCCTACTCCCTCGTGGGGTGGTGTAAGGAGCAGAAAAGACCTTGAGTGCTTAAAAACAACCGAAACCACCAGTGTGCTATCAACACTATTTCTCATCCCAAATCCAAAACATAGCACTACACCAGCTGCTAGCAAAAAAATTTAACTCCATCCCAGCTGAAGCCGTGACAGGGCTGGACAAGCCCAGTTCCCTCAGCATTGCCTTACTGGGCAAGTGCTCTGGCCTCATCCCTCCCGGTGGCCCGTTCACCGACACCTACATCCCTTTGATATCTGCACGTCAGCAGAAGACACTCAGTCTTCCACTTGCATTTGATCTGCTGGGTTCATTTTAAAGCTGTGTTTGAATTAACATGGCACAGCTGCAAACGCAAAACCTTACGCTTCTCTGCTGAGGCTTTAAAGAGGGCAAATACAGCACAAATATACCGGCAGTGACAATTCCTAGCAGAAAGAACTTTTTAAAACCACAGCTAGGTGTACTTTTTGCAACATAGATTTTTTTAAAAAAAACATGTAAGGAGCGAAGATGAAGCTGGCATCACATGCAACCGCAAATTAAAACTGACCCAAACCCACAAAAGCCAAGGCAGAGGAATACAAAGTTGTATTGTATCTCTGCACGTCTGCTTTACCTCCCCAAGGTGGAGGAGCCGCCGCTGCCTCCACCACCACCCCTGCCCAACGGCGGGAGATGGCGAGTGCAAGCGGCTTTCCCATGTCCGGAGCAGATCCAGGCAGACACTCTCCTGTGCCCCCTCTCCTCTGACATTTGCTCGCCACTGTGTTTTGTGGCCTTGCATTTGGGTTCACGCCCGTAGACCTGGCGGATTTATCCCCGATGCCTCGGAAAGGCCAGGCTGCCATGCTGCGTCATGCCAGCAGGACCTGCGCCAGGGAGGATTAGTGGGGGGAGGAAACAGAAGATTTTCCAGAGGAAAGTCCCTACAAACAGCCTTTTGGGAAGAAAGCCAGGCTTAGATTTACATCTATGGTCCTAAGTTGGGAATAAAGGGAAACTCCAAGTGCTGTAAGAGTGGCATTTGGTGGGTGAACACGCCGCATCCCTGCTACGCTGCAGGATGGCTAGATCACCTCCATGGTGATACCCTCTGCCGCTCTCGGGCCACTGCCAAGGGGCTTCGGTTCTCCTCTCTCCTGCTGGTCTCTGCCTTAGGTGAGACCTTAAGTGTTGGGGCACCATGTCCCCCATGGGGACTCTCTTGCTCCCTGTGTGCCGATGCCAAAAAAGCCTGTCCATCTTGCACGCCCCAGGAGCGGGGCGCTTCCCCTGGTGGTCTGCACCAGGTCTCCTCTGCTGCTGGCAGCTGCCCCCGGGGTGAACAGCGCGCAGTTTAGCTGGAAGGAGAGATTTCAGCACAAAAAGCACAATCGTTTGTAACCGAGCTGATTGATTTGTACATGTCAACGTGTAAATTGTTCAGAATAGCTACACAGGTCCTCCTCAACGCTGCACATGGCAAAAGGCTTAACTGCTTGAAAGCTTCTCTTTTTTTTTTTCTTCTCCCCCACCCCTAGCTGAACTCTGGATATTGCCTACTATAAGAAAAATGGCTTCTCCTACAGCTCTGGACCATATGGCTGTGTTAGCATTATTACCGGGATTAAGGACTTTCAGCCATCTGCTGAGCCATCAGCATCCATTCCCTGCCTGTCCCTTTCCCCGGCTCCACCACTGCGGGCTGCGCCGGGAGCGGAGCGTGTCCCTGGGAGAGGCGGGATTTCGCTACCCAGCCTCAGAGTTGGGAACTCAGGGAACAAGGTGAGCTGGTTGTGCCACTGATCATTGATTCGGGATGGGCCAAGCTTCTCGGGAAGCTGAGAAACCTCCTCTCTCTGTGTATGAGATGAGGCTGACGCCAAAGGCAGCTAAAAAAATTTAGCCTTGTTAGCGAAGATGCCATTCCTCTCTCCCTCCATTAGCGCCACTATTCCTGAACTTTAGGCTAGCCACAAAAATCTGAGTTTTTGCAAAGCCTCTTTTCTTGTATTGGAATGAAAAATGTCACCAACACACCTTGAAATCTCCAGGAAATATAAGCTTCTGGCAAGGAGAAAAATCAAGCCACATGAAGATTTTATCGTTGTTATTATTAGAAAATTCTGGATTGCTGTAGTTTTCAGGCGAAGAGTATTCCAGTTTGCACAGGAAAATCAGGCTATCGATAGAAGCTGGTTTTAAATAGATTGTACACAACACAGCCTGAATACAGTCCAGTCAGCGTTAGAGAAAAAAAGAAGGCTAACGAGGTGTAACAGAGGTACCTCAGCCTGGCAACACAGAGCGTCGCAATTAATGAAGCACCAATGCTGCATCTTGGGTGAGCAATCGCTGTAACTTTTCAAACTCTTTGTTCTCCATTTAAATATTTTAATATTAATTTATTCTAATGTCATCTCAAGTGAATAACGAACGATATCAGAATTGTGGTTTAAAAAAACCTCCAACAACACAAAAATACCAGACTCTTACAGATCAGCCTGCCCTGGCTATTAAAACACAGAACAATGATTTTAAGCAGAAAACCTCTCTCTAATGGGCTCCCCGAAGGCTATTCAGCCAACTACAATAATTTTATGTCCACCTTGAAAGCAGTCATTAGTATAGGCTAATAATATCTAAAAACATCCCTAAAACCTGTGGTTATCAGCTAAATAACTTCTATAGTCTAGAATGAATTCAGTAGGAAATGCTATAATAAGAACAATGGTGTAATAAGTAATAATTAAGATACAGGCAAAATGCACCAAAAGTACAGACAGGGTCGGATATTCCTGAAAGTCCCTGAATTTTTTTTTGTGACTGCAGTGATTATTCTTCCTGCCCCTCCAAAATAGCAGAATGGATGTTTCTCAGGATTTCTACATAAGTTACTCCTAAAGCAAAAAAAAAAAACAACCCAAAACACCAAATCATGAACTGCTATTTTGCATTTTCTGAGGCAGTCAGAAAATGTCAGCCAGTTCTTATGTTTGACCTCCAAATGGTGTTTCCACTTAAATTAGTTTATCAAAGCATGAGGAGATGATTAGTATTTTCATTTTTTCAGCCTCTCAGACACCTTTATTCCTGTAAAAAAACAGTACTAGATTAAAGTGATTTCCCCCTCTGCATAAGAGGTCAAAAGGAAATCTAGAAAATAAAGCTAAATAATTCTTTTTATGGCCTATTTCAATTACTACCTTGCTGAAGTTATAATTATACTGTTATAATTGGGTAGAGGGCTGGCCATCGTATACTTCTGGATACTAGAATGATTTGGCACAGTATATGCAACACTTTTAATAGAGGATTAGCTTGCCTG
Source organism: Chionis minor (assembly GCA_013398295.1). Taxonomy (NCBI): domain Eukaryota; kingdom Metazoa; phylum Chordata; class Aves; order Charadriiformes; family Chionidae; genus Chionis; species Chionis minor. The sequence continues at coordinate 368,651 of VZSF01006081.1, read as the reverse complement.
TGCCATCAGAAGCGTGCCATCGCAGGCTCGCCAGCTCCTTAGGCTGACATAAGCTGGCACAGCCATGAAAGGAGACTCACGGGTCTCCGGCTCCTGGATGCTGCTGTCGCCTCTCTGCTGCCAGAACTACCATTCTCAATGGAATACGCTGAAAAACTGAAAATCAACTAAAACAATCGATCCCATAACCAGTACACGCCCTTGTCCGGCATAATGGCATTTGAATCGGGCTTTTTGCTTTTGGAGCACCTCATCCCTTTTTATTCATCAAAGAGGGCAGTGTCTCTGTTTCCACTGTAGGCTCCAGTTCCACACTGTTCTCTGTGCTGCTCTCATTTCTCCTTATTCCCAAAGATGCTGTCAAGATTAAGAATCGTTTGTGTATCTGCCTGAAACCTTCTCTCTTAATTCTGTCTTAACTCCATCCACCAGTCTAAGAAAAATATTAACTCACCTCCAAAGTCTGCATCTTTTTTTTCTCTGTGGTCAATATTAGAAGAAAGTGATTTTAGACAACGTATGCATATTGTAGAGGAGATTTGAGCCCAGAGTGCATTGCCACCACAAACAACACAAAGTACCATCATTCCATAAAGGCCTGATGAAATCCCGTTGCTATTGCCGAACAACTCCAGAGAGGGAGGCCTGTTTGCTCTTGGCGACAGGAAGGAGTGACTGACACATGAAAGTTTGTAGAATCTATGAACAGGCCATGAGCTGGTCTTCAAAAAGAGTAGCTTAGTAAGGACATTTCAGCTCTGGAGAATGCGGGTGTATTCAAAACTTCATAACCCAGGACACGTGGTTCTAGTTCAGACATTGATCGTGTTGTGTATGTTATGAATGTTATGTTCAGTTACTTTGATTTCTTCCCTGAAATTGGGGGATCTGGTTTTTAAAAGAAAATTAAACAATGTCTGCAAAGACTTCAATCTCCACAGCAGTATTTCCTTGATCTTAATTCAGTGCTTTGTGGGTTACAATTATTTTTTTTCTATCTGTCTTCCCAACAGCAAGTAATGAGAGACAATTTTAGGGATGTGAAAGGAGTAAGAGGACGTAAGATACTGCCTTTAGGAGTAAAAAGAGATATTCAGAGAATGGAAAATCAGTCTGAATTTGGTTGTCCCACCAAGTAACAAGCTTCATAAGCTGGCTCCTTGTGTGGGAAGTCAGGGAACCTGCACTTAAGTGTTTCCTTATGTGCCAGTTCAGTGCATGAAATTCCTGTGATTTTTTTTTTTAATTTACTTATGATTTCCCATCATGCTGGCACCAGTATTTCCAGTCCTGTGGCCAGACTATTGTTGCTGAGTCTACTAATCTCATCCACAAACCTGTAACAGTTCCTTCCAATGAGCATTGCATTTGCTGGAAAGGTGGCAACATGGTCCAGGAAATCATCTTAAATTACGAAATGCTTCCTCACTAGGGGAAGAGTTGCTTCTGTTTTTCCCTGTCGTGGCTGCGGTGGAAGACTGTCCATAGTCCTATACCAGCCTTCTTGCATGCTAAAGTGTTAAACAAATCATACATTTTGGATGAGGCCATGGGAACTCCTGGGTTGCCTTGTGGCTATTGCTGCTGACTGTAATGTAAGACTGCCAGGTTTCGACACAGCAACTGCTCAGGTTCTTTAACAACAAAGTAATAAAAGACAGGTTTCAAATACGAGTCATTCAGCCAAAGCATCATCAATGCATTACTGTTCTGAAAGGTAAGGAGAGGTAATCAAGGAAATTGAACTGGGAGACAAAGGGCTGCAGTGTGGCGCTCTTTTCCCGGATGCAGCTGAAGCGGCAACACCCCGAAGAAATCAGTATTCAGTAGTGCAACCAGAAGTACCCATCGCAACAGAATACCATTAATATCCAATGCATAGATGGCTGAGGCCTTACTATTGCAACTCTGCTTCTGCAAGGATCAAAGCAGTCTGAAAAGGATCAAATGAATAATTAATAACTATTGCCTATACCTCACCAGCATGAAATTGCTCATTTAATTCTCATCAAAGTTAAGTCTCGGTTTTCCAAGACCAGACTTTTCATAAACTTTACTGCAAAATCGCAATGTTCTAAAGACATTTTTCCAATGCTATATACAGTTTGTTTTTCATGACACCCCAAAAGAGTTTGGTCTCTTCGTTGCTGGCCTCACACAGGTGAATTACACAGCAGTAGCAATCCTTAGGATGCATGACCATAATAAACACAACAGTCAGTAATGCAATAGCTGCTGAGCAACTTGACCTAGCAGCATCTACATCTTAAGACTAGAAGTAGAGTACGTTGGCAGAAGCTATAGGAGGACACACACCAGACTAGAAATCAAGACAGTGACTTGGATTCCCTTCACAAATTAATGTTAGTTTTCATCTCTTTAGACACAATCTTTCCTCTTCCTTTATGTGCACTCCCTCTGTAGAAGCAGAGTTAATGAGGATCATTCACAGTTTGCTCCTTTTCACCTCCCTGGCACTCCCCCAGGGTCCCTGGCTTTAGCGCTCTCCACCACCAGCCAAACAAGGCCAGATGCAACTCTCCAGAACCTGTCAAAGAAACATCAAAACTCAGTCAGAAGAAATCAAACAAGCCATGAACCAGAAGGTTATTCCAGAGGAATTCTCTATGGGGGCGCATAGATTATCTTAATAGCTTTGTTGGCTTAAACACAGTTCACAGAGTTTGGCAGTTCGGAGTTCTGCCTCCCCAGAGGAAGCCCATAGGGACCTTGCTCTCATATTTTCATTGCATTTTTACTTTGATCCAAGGACAGATGCATCTAACTGATAGGACATACTAGGTTCACAGAGCTAGTAGAGTTTAAGTTTTCTGAACATGGTCCTCGGAGTTTTTGTTCTGGGAATATCACAACTTTCTATTGTATCACGGTGACCATCAGTAAGATAGCTGACTCTACTCTTAACATTATTATCCTCTCAACATCAGAATGAGTTCTAGCACTAATTACACACCCTTGGAGATTCTGACCTTTAAGAGTTATTTGAAAGAACATCAAAAACATGGAGAAAACAGAAATATCTGCTTTCCCAGTTGAAACAACCTCCAAGTAATTTATTATGTGGGAGGCAGCTCAAAATTATGTAAGAAAATTTTTTTTAAAATTGAACGCTTTCCTGAAATAGCCCAACATATAACCTTGAGAACATTTATGGTAGGCAAATTATGTCAATGGCAAACACTGGGAGTGAACATTCCAGCAGGATCTGAACAAGGACCTCACCCCCGCCACGAAGCACTGAAGAAACATTTCTGAGGGCTGCAACCTTCCATCTGCATTTTCTCCAGAAAACAAGGGCCCAGCAGGGGACTGCAGGTGGGAAACTGCACAGACTGGTAGCAGACAACTTAGGACAACAATAATGGTGATGTTTTATTGACTTGGCCGATGCTACTGAAAACAAGAACCACTGCCTGCATTTGTTTGTATTCCACTGAAGGCACCAAGTACATTATGTGGCACATTAGACTTAAAAGCTCCCAGTGTACGCAATGAATTATGCAGCAGTGTTTATTGAACAATTTTACTAATAAGCCATCTTAGATTTAAATAATAATAATTTTGCACATAAGGCATACAGTAAAAATGATTTATGCATTCTAAGCGCCTGGAGCAAAGTGTACCTTCCTTAGCAGGAGGTTTACAGGGAGCTGACAGCAGAGGGTTTACCAGCTGTGCAGAAGAATGGGGAGAGAGGAACAACACGCCTCTGGTCCCTCTGCTATTCCAGGCATCCTAGAGCCAGCCTTGCGGTGGGAGCTCAGGTCTGCAAATACTACAAGCGTGAGGCTTTACCACTGAGAGTAACTAGTGGCCTTAGCTGGCAGCTGCAGGTCATTCTTTTATGTACATCTAGTGCTAAATGTAGCCTGAGATAAGTATCAGCTGATGAAAAACAACTGAAAACTGCGAGATGGCAAAGTGACAACATATGGATTTTGGTTCCATTACATGGGGATCAACCAAATATTCCAAGAAGCCCATCAGGAAGGAAAACCAGAATTTTGCAGCACTGCCCCATGTGCTTTAGGGTCTTAATGACTTATGTATTAGTATAATATGTAACATTATAATTTGCTGCAATTATATAATTACAGCAATAGTACAAAATATTATAATGCACCAAATTGGTATCATAATGTTGCATAATTATGATCTGCAATATAATACATGAACTGATTTGTATACTCTGTAACATTACATTAAAATGCTACAGTCTGCCATTTCCTACGCTCCAATTGCAGGTTGTCAGTTAAAGCATTCCCTTAAATCCCAATCCGCAGCTCACTTCTGCTTTCCAACCTACCTTAATATTTTTTCTATCTTCATCACACAGTTTCTGCCTAATCTGGCTTGCTCACTGGTTTGTGTTCCACCACAATGGTTTTGCCTTGGCACCCGTGCTATTCAAATCTGGTCCTGGTGGATTATAAACCACTTTGAATTAGTGCAGGATTGTTACAAACAGAATCACAAAACTACATAGAAATAAAGCTTCTCCACCACTTAGAGCCTGGCTTTGTCTTTTCTGCTAACCAGCAAATAATAATCTTTTGGAACTATTAGCAGACCGTAGAAACATCCTTTAGTTTGAGTAATATACTGTAAATTAGCATATCTAGATATTGATTGTTGAGCTTATCTGGAACCAATGGATCAGCTACAGTCTGTAACAGGCGCCTTATAGCTCTATTAGTCATGATAGCGATGGAGCCTTGCCCGATCACCCAAGGACCCACAGTCTCCTTTCTGACTTTGCTGTCTCCTTTGGACACTCCAAGCCAATCTCCCAGAGGAAACAGGCACTTTTTTTCCCTATATTAATTTAGCAATAATGTCTAATAATTGGGTAGTTGTTTTGTACTCTGTCAAAGTAAATTCAAACACATCATCTGTATTCCTGTCCCCTACGGACTGTGTTTCAGTTTTAGCGAACTTTAAAAACATGGTCATTTCATGTTTCCCTGTAAGTTTGCATAGAATTATCTATGTAAATAAGGGAGCAAATCCCAGAGCCAGCCAGAAATTTTGTTAAAATATTTTTCATGGACAGTTGAAAGTTTTTAACTTTTTACTAGAAATTTCTACCATTTCTAGGACGTTATTACTTTTTTTCTTGGAAAAAATCAGGCAACCTTCCAAAGCACAATTTTAAAAACCTAGCTTTTTAATAAAAAAGCAAACAAAAACAAAAGACAAAACCAAAAAACAACAACAATAACAAAACACCCTGTTTTGACTACAGGAAATAAGAAATTGGGATTTCCTGCGATATCAAGTTGGATTCGTAGTTTGGGTGCTGAATCTCCCCTCTAAATTAGAAGTTACTGCCGGACTAGATTTGTCATCAAGCACTACCAACATGGGACTCCCGTGGCTGAGACAAATAACCAGATGGGGTGATGCCATCCAGCTGCAAAAAGAACAAGCCAGATGCATTTCCAATAGCATCGCCAATGTTTCTGAAGTTTTCCCATTTTAATTTTAACACAGAAGTAGCATTTTATAGAGCGTTAACACGCTACTATACGAATGCCTTTTCTCTCCCCCTCACAAGCTCCAGTATCTTCTCCCAACTGAAGGTAAAGCAGGGAGCTCAGCACCTCAGAGTGCTCAGCTGAATAAAGCACCAACTCTGATCATAAATGATTCAGCTTTTGACCAAAGGGCATAGCTGAGAAGGCTGTAACTTTGAACTTTTCTCTGCTTAATTTAATTTGTATTCAATGCCTTTCTATTGCACTCTGTTAATATGGCCTACATGGCATTTTTGTCAAGTAAATGTTCCTAGTTTTTTCCCCCTCCTCTGTCACTTATATCCTATTCATTAGAAGAGAAATGGATGAAAAATGTTTCTGAATTAATACAGAGATTTCTTTCAACCCTCTTTATCTCCTCTTCCCTCTGTTAGTGCAACTGTTACGGTTTGAGAAAACCCATAACAATTTATTGCTGTCTAGACAATTATTTTCTCACCCAATGACCCCTCCCCACCCAGGAAGGGAAATCGGGAAGAAAATAAGAAAATCCGGGGGTTGAAAGATAAACAGATTTAATAGGATAGAACTAGAAAATTAACAGTACTAACACAAAGGAGCCCATATTGATCCCGATACCCATATATACTATACAAGGATTATACTCGGCCAACTCTATCAGTAGGAAGCTGTGCACTCCCAGCAGTGGACAGCAAATGTGGGACACTGCGAGTCCTTCAGGAGGAAGGGAAGGCCTCAGGGATCCGGCACCGGGGCAAGAATTCCTCTGGATCACCGCCATCAAGGGAGAGCCATCAAGGGGGAGCGCAAGCAAGGGGGGACCAGCTTCACAGCAAACTTTCTAATGTATATTGAATGTGACGTTCATGGTATGAAACAATCCCGTTGGCCAGCTTGGGTCAAGTGCCCGAGTCTCACTCCTCCTCATCCCTGCACCTGGCGAGCTCGAAAACACGGAGAACTCGAAACCCACACACCATGGCTGACTATAAAGTAAGTATCTTCACAAATTCAGATGCTAGAGTCTTACGCAAATACAGCTTTCCCAAGCATTAGGAAAGAAATTAGTCCTGTGTCGCTCAAACCAGGACAGTAATGTTTTGTAAATTTTGACCTAGATTTTGTGACGTGTCTTTCAGGGGAGAGATTTCCAAAGCCCGTTTGTGTTTCAGTATGGGACCAGAGAGCTGCCTCGCTCACTGTTCACTCTGGGAAGCTGTGCTTGGGCCAAACGAGTCACCTTGCATAACCTGTTCTGACGAGACCAGTGATTCTGGTTTCTGACCTTAAATACTTTAAAGAGGCCAACTGAATATACAGCACCGAACAGTCAACCTGTGACAAATCAAACCCTGCGGGTATGTTTGGCTGAGCAACTCAGTTCATCACTTGTGAAAATTTTGGTCGTTGTGGGATGGTGTTTTAAACAGTGATTGGCACTTACATAACGCTGTCTAAGGTATTATTTATAACTATATATTTAGATTCCTATCTCCTTACCATAACCTCGCTATCCGCTTGCTTGAAGCCTAAATATTTATTGTCCTTGTTTACCTTTAGGAATCAGCGGCATGCTTCTGCTTTTAATTAAACTAAACTTCACCTCCCCTTCGAATGCCTCCAACTGCTGGGGAAACCAACCACCAGGCGTTGGTTGGTTGAGCCTGGAAGGCAGGAGAGGCTCCAGGAGAGGCTCCCAGGGTGCCTTTTCCCACGGAGGGCCCTGCCCGCGGCCGCAGGCAGAGCGGGATGCGGAGGCAGGAGCTGGGGGAGCGCAGGGCGGGCGGCTGGCTCCACCTAGTGCCCGCTCCTCCCCGCCTTTTCCCGGCTCAGGGAAACGGCCCTGGAGCTCCAGGTGGGCTGGAAAGGGCTGGAAAGCAGCTGCCACAGAGAGCCGATGCTGACAGCGAGTGGGAATGCTGGTTGCATTAGCCATCTGCTGGGGGGCTGATGGATGGATCCTCTCCCCTGGGTGGCTGGGGTTACCAGAGAGCTTATGGTCCCATGAGGAATGGGGCTGGAGGGTCCCGTCGGAAGGCATGGGAAAGACGTAATGTCAAACCTGCTCACCTCTTTCTCCCTAAGGATGCCCTACTGCCTACCATTTTGGGGAATCTCTACAGTTTGGCTTTGGGAATTTTCCTCTGCCATGATTACATGCAGTTATATTTTTAGCCCTTCCACTAAGTACATATTAGTTTTCCTGAGACCGCTTCTTTTTTTTTTTTAATGTATTATTAAAAAGTTTTTTCATCCTTAATTTTTCCTTTAATTAGCTGTTACTCATATTAACTGGGCTAACACTAAATGACAAATCTTGTCGTGAAATTCACCACATGCAAATGAAAACACGTTTTTGACATTACTTCTGTGAAATTACTGCAATTTTGCCCTTATTGCCAGTTGCTTTAACATCTGTACTCAAATTTAGCCCGATCCAACTTCTTAGGTTTCCCAGTTCAATCTAACGGACACCTGAGGTGTTGCCCAGCAAACCCTGATAATGTCATTGTATGGACGTGCGAGTCTCTGGTGTGCACCGTGCCTGTAAGCTGGTATAAAGCAAATTTGGTGCAGTCACTTCCCCAGTCCCCTCCTCTGAGCGCAGCCAAGGACTTCATGTGCTGCTGTCACTCCCATACGTCAAGGAATTTGCATTTTCTATAATTAGCATTTTTTCTGATGTCAAAATACTTCTTGTTGAAAAGATGTGGAGGTATATATATTGCTGTAAAATGGGGGGGGGATGTCCCCTAAAACAAAGATTGGGTTAGGCTTAGCATGGTCAGAACTGGGGGGGGTCTCTACTGCAACAGGAGATGGGCCAGAAAACAGTGTCACCTCGTGTCTTTTTCTACCGATTGAGGCTCCTCCCATAAAGGTTCATCTAAAATCTTGATCATGGGTTGGGATTCGTATGAAGCTCCACCAGGTAGCAGAATTTAACAAGCTTTCAACAAAGCTGTCGTTGACACTACGCTGCTGCAAACTGCAGGCGGGGCCAGCCAAGAGTGAGCAGCTGCTGCTCTAACACCCAAGGGTGAGCAGTAGCAGCCGTACCAGCTAGTAGGTCCATCTCTGGGAGAAGTTTGGAAAGCCCTTGTTCCAGAGCGAGCACTCTACAGCCCTAGCAGGGACTCGGCACATGGAGGAGCCACTGTGCAGCTGCATCCCAGCTGGCCACCACTGTCTGCCTGCAGAGACGGGCAGCGGGGACCCGTGCAACCCTGCTCAAGCTTCTGTCACCCTCAGCTCTCCGCTGGAGAGCTAACCCAGCCCATGACAGCATGACTGGAACTGGCACTATGGCTAGCAACTATTTGGTATTGTGTTAGAGGATGAGCGGACTGAAACTACTGAAAACTTACAGAATTCCCTGCATATGAGAACATATGTTGCAGCTCCGCTTGCAGATCAGAAGAAACACCACAAGGCAAGACTAGTATTTTAACCATAGTCTTCACACTGAAAATACATACTATGATTTTGCATTCATATGTCTGTCCACCACTAGTACTACTACCACCTCATGATATCTTATGAGGAGTGGCTGAGGGAATTAGGATTGTTTAGCCTGGAGAAGAGAAGGTTGAGGGGAGACCTTATCACTGTCTAAAACTACCTGAAAGGAGGCTGTAGCAAGGTGGGGGTCAGTATCTTCTCCCAAGTAACAAGTGGTAGGACAAGAGAAAATGGCCTCAAGTTGCACCAGGGGAAGTTTAGTATAGATATTAGGAAAAACTTCTTCACGGAAAGGTTAGTCAAGCATTGGAACAGGCTACCCAGGGAAGTGGTGGAATTGCCATCCCTAGAGACAATTAAAAGACAGGTAGGCATGGTGCTGAGGGACATGGTTTAGGGGTGGTTTAGCAGTGTTAGGTTTATGGTTGGACTCGATCGCCTCTTCCAACCTAAGTGATCCTGTGACCTTTCACAGTGAACTGATGTCTCAAGTGTTACAGTTTTTGCTCAGTAAGGGACATTTACTTTACAGAAAAGCCTGGAAACAAATTTGCCTTGCACTGAAATGACTCAAAAGCCCCCAATTAACCTTGATGAAAACTGAGGAGAGTTCTGAGCTAAGTAAAGCCCATTTTGCTATGCAGGAACCAAATGTGGGAGAAGGGGCATATGGAAGTCGGACAGCTCTTGGCTGAGCTCAAAATGCAAAAGGAAAGCATGTAGAAGGCAGAAACAGAGACAGGCTACCCAGGAGGAATATAGAAACTTTGCTTAAATTTACAGCAGCGAAGCTAGAAAGGACAAGGCTTAGCTGGGTTGGATCTTGCAGGGGGCACATAGGTCAGCAAGAAGGACTTCTATAGGCACCTTGGCAGCAAAATGAAATCTAAGGAAGACACAGCCCTACTAGGTAGCAGGGCAGGGAACCTAGCGACAAAATACATGGAGTAAGCTGAAGTACACAATGCTTTTCCTGTCTTAGATTTCAACGATAAGATCTGCCACCTGGTCTCCCACTTCCCTGATCCTACTGGCCTAGTCTGTGGGAGCACACCAGGAGGCAGCAAGGGGAAGGCTGCTCCAGTAGGGAGGGTAACCAAGGGTAAGGATAGCACAGGCAGGGATCTTACCATTGGGTCATGGTCCTACAGCTCCTGAGCAGGAGCAGCAACAACAGCAGGCCCCACCAACCATCCAGCAATCATCAATCAAAGGCAAGATAACAAGTTAGATCCAAGGTCAATACAGGAAATCCAAATAATAACTTATCACCACCAGGAAACAGGACTGGGAACAGGTGCTACAGCTTTAACATAGCTCAAGAAAGAACCTGTAGCCTGAGACTAATAGAGCTCCTGGCCCCGTGGTCAGTGGCTGTGTGGGTGGAGGTCACAGGTGAGGATGGTAAAGGCAATTACAGACTATTAGTGCACTCAGGGCCCCAGTAGACTGAAGAGTGCTTCTGGTTGAGAAAGATACCTTTAAGGAGTACTGGAGCCAATTGGATAGACAGAAGTCCACAGGACCCAATAGGATCCACCTGTAAGTCCTGAGGTAGTAATTGTGCTGCCCCTCTCTATCATCTTTGAGAGGTCCTTGTAATTGGGGCAGACGTCTGATGTTTAGAAAAAACACATCACATAGATTCATAGAATCATTTAGGTTGGAAAAGACATTAAAGATCTTCAAGTCCACTGTCCCAGCTATCTTCAAGAAGAAAAACCCAGAGAAATGCAGGCCAATTAGCTTTGTCTTAGATCCACGAAAGTTATGGAGCAAATCCTCCTGGAAATCATTTCCAGCCACATGAAGGTCATGAAGATGATTGGGAGCTGTCAGCATAGATTGTTCAAAGGCAAATCACGGCTAACAAACCTGACCTCCTCTGATGAGATGTTCGGTTCTGGGAATAAGGGAAGGGCAAGATCCCAAGGTCTGAGTCTCAAGAACCTTCTCAAGGCACAGCGTTTCCTTGTTTCAACATAAACATGTTGAAAGACTTTACCTACTACTTTGTCTAAGCCAGCTTCCACGCACCATCCCAGATAATTTTACTACATATATACACTCATAGACTGGATTAGATGAGGCATCCTGGTCCTGTAGCTGTGTAGCTGTTTCTGTGTTTTGCCTTGAAGGTTGTGTGAGGTTTTATTTCTTGTTTAAAGTAGTATACTACTTCTTCCAGTTTTCTTTTTTTTTGTCTTTATCGGAGCGGCAGAGCAGAGAGGGAGGCATTGTTGTCTTGGGACAGGAGGAAGGCTTGTGGGAAGTGCTAGTGCTGAGACCTTGGGTTTCACACAGTGTGTGCGGTATCTGGATGGTCTTCTTTCAGTCCACTCCAGCTAGGCACAAGGAAAGCATAGTATCTGTTTCAATGAAATGTATGAATCAACCTTAAATATTTCTGTCTTGGTTTTAGCTGGGATAGAGGTAATTTTCTTTCTTGTAGCTGCTGTGTCCTGGATTTAGTATGAGAATAATGTTGATAACACATATTGGTTTAGTTGTTGCTAAGTAATGTTTACATTAGTCAAGGACCTTTTGAGCTTCCCACAGGAGCTGACAGGGAGGATAGACAGGCCAAAGAAATATTCCATACTGTAGATGTCATGCTCATTGTATAAATGGGGGTTGGCTGTGGGGCAGGAGTCTGTGATCACTGGGCAGGATGAGCTGGGCAACTGGGTGGGGAGAGCAACTTGTGTTGTATCACTTTATTTTGTATATTCCTTTAGCATTATTATTTTCCTCTTCCATTACTGTTCTATTAAACTGTCTTTATTTCAACCCACAAGGTCTTTTTGCCCCCTACTTTTGTCTCTCTTCTCCTACCCTACTTGGGGAAGGGAAAGGGTGAGCAGCTGCATGGTCCTAGTTGCTGGCTGGGGTTAAACCACAACATTTTGTCACCTGAAGACAATAAGTTGTTAGAGGAGGGCAGTTCAGTAGGAACATCTTCAGAGTAACAGAGCAGATAGTTCTTTTTGAGTCCACTGCTGGGCAGAGAGGTCACTCATTGAAATGAGCCCAACTAGGACTTCCCCAGTGCAGAATTCCTCTCTGCTGTACACAGCTTTGTGCTAAGTCCTGATGCTTTTCCTGGGTCTATTTCTAAGTCTCACCAATGCACCCCAGACCCGTAGCAGATGTAGGTACACATTAAATCAGTTAACTTGTTCTTCTAGTGCCAATGCAGATCCACATTAGACTTGCAGCAGCTTTAGTAGCGTCACTTGTTAAAAAAGGAGTCAAGAAATGCATTTGTAAAGTGTGTATGTGGGCACTGAAATTGATGGCCTCTTTGCTAAAGGAATGGGATCTTCATTCATCAAATAAAGCAAAATAAATTGTGTTAATGGTTAACTGCACTGAGAAAAAACAAGTAATGTCTAGACACTATTTTTCTTATTCATGTAGTAACATTTCTCAACTCCTTAAGTGTGATGAAATATTTTCCTTCACAAGCCACAATCCTTTTCAAGATATAGAGTATAGCTTCTTATACAATGGCTTCAATGTCCCCTAAGACACAGAAAACATAGGTTCCTCTGCGTAATGCTTCTTTTACATTCAGGTGATATTTCTTTTACATGCAAGTCATAAATGTGAAAGGCAAAATATACCAAAGCGGCAAATTATTTAAAAAACAAAGTGGGGAAGTTAAAATGCTTTGAAAATAAAGTCATGCTTAGTTTTCTAAATGAGGAACTTAAAGAAAAGTGTCTACCGCACATAGTACTTTGCAGAACAAAAATAATCAGGCTATAGCTGAAATTGAACACATGCACACCATTTCCTGCAAAGCTCAAACATGACCCAACCGAGGCTCAATGCTATGACTGAACATCTGATTCCTAGACAGACTCTTGTGCCTACTTGTGTAAGCACTTTTAGCATCGAAATGTTCTTTCTCACAAAGTTGGTGGCCTTGGATCCTTCTGAGAACTATGCATGTCCTTAATATTATGGGCCCACGGCAACTGTGCACTCCCTTTGGTTTCAGTTGTGATCTGGAGACAGGCGCTGTGCTCACACCAGCCCCAACAAAAATGGGGAGTGTCTGTAGCCTGGTTGACTCTGGCTGAATACCACTGCTTCTGGGGACATCTGCTAGCCAGGAAGGCTTGATGTGATGTGACCCTGTGCCCCTCACCAATGTCACACCACACATGACATACAGGCCTTTCTCTTGCCACTGTCTGGAGTGATGAGCTGCTTCAACTCCATGAAAGTTTAAAAGTATTTTGTTTACAAAGAGACCTTTTGGGGTTTTTTAATGAGTCGTGGAAAAAATGAAGTTGTGATGATTAAAGTGCCATTGAAGTCATACTTGTTACACTGTAGCATTTCTTCGTCTACAACTGTATGCAAATTCTTCAATGGGTTTTACTGAGATCTGATATAGGGTGTTGTTGTTCTCTGATGTCTAGGGAAATCCCCAAATTAAGTTTATTCCAGTACCAATTTCATAATTCCATGAGAAGTTTCATAAAAAAGCCATTCATGTCACTCCCTGAAATCATCGTTGCAATTGCAGGATATGCGGTTACAGTAGGAAGGGGAAACAGTTTGTTAAAATACATATAGTTACATAGACATAAATTATTATAATGCATAATTTATAATAGTATACAATATAGTGTTGTTATGTTATACGCTTTATATACAACATATGGAAAAATACACAAGTTTTAGTGTGCATATATATACGTGTATATAGTATTATGTATGTGTATACTCTATAGTTCATAACTGCTCCCTCAAAGCCACGGTCCTTGAAACTATGTTAGGCTGAGGCTTAGCCCTCACATCTCAGGGAAACTTGTAGAAAAAACCCTGTTGAAAACAAATGCATATGACATACTGAAAAAGACTCAACAAAGCTTTTCCAAAGGGGAAGTTATGTTTCACAAATCTATTGGAGTTCTTTGAAGGAGTCTACAAGTGTGTAGACTAACTAGGTGGATCCAGTAGATAAAGTCCACTCAGATCTCCGAAGACATTTGACATCAGCTTTTAAGGGAACAAAGTTTCCATAGAATAAGAGTGAAGGACTTTGCATGGCTAAGTAGTGATTAAAAGATTAAAAAACAAAACAAAACAAAAAAACCCAACAACCCACAAATAAGAATAAAGAGTCTTTTTCACTGTGGAGAAAAATCACTAAATGAATCCCACAGACTCATGTTAGAGCCTGTACTGTCTAATATACTCCCATATTATGTGAAAAAGGACAACTATAGAAACAGTGATGCTTGCTGATGACACTATTCTACTTCTTCCAGAGAAGTAGACATTCCACAGCTCCAATAGACATTTAGTGCAGAAGAATGAAATTTAAGATTATATTCCTCAATCCTGGATGCTAAAGACAGTGGCTAACATAGTCTAGTTTTATGTCTGTAGCAATACCTTCTTGTAGGCATCTATCTACCATAGGTAGATTCTCTGAACAGCCATTATTAGCTCTACATTTTTAAACAATGTTCAGTTTCCTTCTAATTGGCATACAAACATTTTTTTCTATTGTAGACTTGGTCACTGTATGAGTTTTGGTGCAACTTTAAGGGTACGAGGAGCAAGGTAGACCAGCACGGACCACTGTGATGGTAGCCCTTGTGCATCTCTGCTGGTCTTGCAGTCCTGTAGCAACATAGCTCAGCCAGGGCAAGAACACCAGAAAGAGATCCTACAAAAGCTCTGTGCAGATGCTGCAGACATAGCGCACACACGATGCAGGTCAAGTATCAGAACCAGCAGGGGAACAGGGTCCTAGTATCATGAATTTACCGCACGGAGACACATCTTCAGTATCAGCAGACATTGTCTCAAGTAGCTGCACGTGCTTCACATCCACACACTGGGTACCATTTTTGCACTGATGCAGGCAGAGACTGTTCCTCTAACAAAGGCTGGTCCATCGAAATCGTGCCTCAGAAGGGCAAATGAAAAAGTCCTGTTTTCACCAGACTCGAAAACTTATTTCAGTGGATCGTGCCATTGTTCAAAATAGAGGAAAAAGCACTTTAAAAGAAAGTTTTGTCATCAAAAGGTTCAGACAATTAAAAAGGCATAAAGTTTTGGACAGTGAAAGTTCTTGGAAACAAATCCAATTTTGAGTAGGAGAGTCTTAGAGACAGCTAGATTAGTCTGTCAAATCAGTATAACTGATCAGCAATTAGGTACATGACAAGATACTGTATATTTTTAAAAATCCTTTTAAAATAAGACGGCTTAACAAAAATAAAACAGCAGGCAGAGACTTCTTTTTTTTTTTTTTAGGCTAACTTGTGGTTTTAATTCACTATTGCTTTCTTGAACTACTTGCAGAATCAACTACCACATAATTTGCTTTCATTTTCTTATATGAGTATGTTTTTCCTTGCCCCAAGTGAAACAGGATATCCATCTTTCAGAATTTCTGTCCTACCTTTTGCAATACCATTCATTTGTATGTGGTAAGAGCACAAGCATTTAGCAAATTACATTGTGGTTAAAGGAAGTTTGCAGCTTTTCTATCGCAATAGGATAAAGCTTTTGTTGAGCTACAAGATTGACTAATCTGGGACACTTCCTACTTCCCCTTACTTTGATGTCATATGTTTAAGAGAAGAACAGCAAAAATAATAACTGCACTTTATTGTTTATTTTTCTTATTTTGCCATGACACTGACTTTTAATGAGAGCAGATTAAAGAGCACGTAAACCAGCTGGAAGTGCCCCTTCAAATCCCATGCCATTAGCCAGACTACCCCAGTGTCATCTGTGCAGAGAGTATGGGATCTGCCTTCACCCCATTAATGGTGTAGAGCAATTTTCTTTTTTAAACAAAATACTAACAGATAAATGTCTATGCTGCATTGTCATTGGTAACAAAAACTAGCTAAAAATCATGAAGAGAACTTGAAAAATATACTGATTTTGCTAAGGAGATTTTTCAATTATAGTAACATACTATGACAAAAATGGTATACAGATTAATTTCTTAATAATTTGCTCTCCAAAATTTTTGTTTCATTTTGAAAGAAAAAGAGTCACCAAAGGAGAATTTTAGGGCCTGTTGGCATTAAGAAAATCCACAATGGTGAGAACATACCTAGGGAACGAAAACACTGACACTGCAAAATGAAAGTTGAGCTTCTATGATTATTTTAGCTTGATTGTTTCTCCTTTTAGAGTTTTCAATTTACCAGCTTTTCAGCTTCACTAGCTAGTTAATATTTGGGGTCAAAGAAGAGCAGAAAGATCTTGGCCAATGAATCAGCACCTCTGCCCCTTAAGCATAAGACCTTTCAAAGCCTGGTCTTACAGACATCCAAGAGATCCTCCACCAAATGGGGAAAACCTTGGCCAACCTAGGAAATGAGTAGGAAAATGAGAAAAAAATAGGAAATGAGAAAAAAGATGATGCATTTGAACAGAAATACCAGATTTTCCATATTCATTAAAAAGGACATGGAAAACAATATAACCACTTTAAAATAATAATTTAAAAAAAAAAAAAGGCTTCCTGCTGTTTCTAAAGCACTTCCTTTACTTGTAAAAGGACTTTGATTCTTCAACTGAAATTACATGTGTACGTGCCCTTTAAAAAGTATTTTGTAGAGATGTTATTAAGGTTCATCCACTTCAAGTCTATGGCTACTCCCATGATGAATATTACATACCACTTGAAGATAAGTGGGTTAGAAAGATATTGCTTACTTGGAAGCTGGCTTGGATCACGCAGGCCCCTCTTGGGTTTATAGACTGTGAGACTGCCTGTACTCCCAGGAACAAGAACTATTTTCTCCAGGGGATTCTCACCTCATGCAGGGTGCAAGATGAATGCTGCTCAGCGGAGGGACAGCTGCTCAGCACATTCACTCTTTGTTCAACAGATGACCCCTCTTCTCACTTATTGCCATCTGTGTCTTTCCTGAAGTTTTCTACGCCAGCAATGGTGGAGAGGTGACACCTCAACTGGGTTTCTACGACAGCCTTCTAAAACCTCAAAAACATTAATTTATTTGAGGGAAAAGATGGCATTAATATTATTCCCATGGGAAACTGAAGACAAAGAGCTTTTCCTGAGGCTATCCATAGATTAATCCAAAAAATAGCAACATTTTTAATAAAATGTTTAATTCAAGAAAGTTGTCTCATTTGTGAAATTAAATGATTTCAAAGCAGCTGCAGCTACACAAATGAATTAATGGCAGAGACCTCAGGTCTTCCTCCCTTCTGATATTGTCTGATATTGTCTTCATTCCTTCAGATATCACAGTTTCTCTGCTAAGCTGCTGAACACTGCAATGAATTCAGCTTTAGGTATCTGAAAAATGGGAAGTGCCGCTATTGTTTGACTTTTAAAGCCTGGTGATTATCAGTGGCCTACAGGAGCTTCTTATGGCAAGCAAGAAATTGCCCATGGTTCACATTCCGTAGTAGAGAAGTTAACAAAATGACCATGCCTGAATCCTTCCCTGCTGGTGGTAACTTCCAGTGACAAGGAAAAAAAGTCTTTGGGCAATTTTAGGAATTAATGTGTATCTACAGGTTCTTCAAACTAAGGTCGTTAGTTTATTTTTCATTTTGAAGTAAACATCTCTCTCAATATTAGATTTAGGGTTTGATTAGTAGTGGGTCGTTTTGAATACCTTCATTTTACATCCTAAACCTTGGAAGGCAGCTGCTTTATCCTTAATATGCAGTGTATAATTAGTACCTAAATGATTATGAAGTACTGCAGAGAAGGTGAAATTTTAAAATACTCTGAGAGCTAACTGAAAACAAGAAGATACAATAAAAAAATAAAATAAAAAAAAAAAAGAAAAGCTTTCAATGTTGTTTCATTGTTTTTAAAAGGATTGAGGCCCTTGTGCTGTTCTGCAGAAGCAAGTCAGCCCTTGGGGACCTCTCTTTCAGTGAAGGTGGTTACAGTACCAGCAGACTTTCAAACACTTTCAAACCATATCCCCTCAGACCTCATTCCTAATCTGCTGTTTCCGTTTTACATATCATTTCCAGCAGTGAAAAAAGCCCTGAGGAGAAATAAACCTAATTATTTGTACAAGGCCCCCCATGGTCTCCTACTTGATTGTGTCAAGCAAGAGTCATTCTGCTGACGCACCACCCGCCAGCCGGCTGTACAGTAGAGCGATGGCTCTCCTTCCCTTGTTTCGCTCTCCCTCTCCACTTGGCAGAGGTACGCATGTGGGATTTCACAAGGTTGTCTGCCAACTTTGAAATGAGAGATGTGTCCAACTACTATTGGTTGCTCTCAATTTGTACGGGCTAAAACAACATTATTTGAAGCTTCAGACAAATACCAGGAAGGAAAAAAAATCTCCGCTGTTGATTTACTGGAACACACTATCATCGAGACTTAAAGGGAGGGAATTTAAAAGGAACAAATTGCATGGATTGCGCAAGCTATTAATTTTTCAATTTGATGAACAAGCCAAATAACGCATGCCCTGATGTGAGAACGTAGGTAACAAACATCACAATTCACAGCCATCATGTCTTCTTAAACCAATCTCTGCATAACTTCCCAGACAAACCAGCTACTACGCTTTCTCAAATAACAGCTGAATTTGACTGTTCTCCTCATTGTTGCTTCCAAAATCATTTCCTTAACACAGTCAGAGCACAGCTAGTAAGACATTTAGGGATTAAACTCAAAATCATTACAATATACCTAAACTGGCTACTAAGAGAATATTATAAAACTTATTTAATTATGTTAAAATATTATAACGAGCACACAAAACCTTTTTCAAAACATTAATTGGAGGATGCGTATCCCATATGCAGTATCTCACCTCTTTAATATGGTAGATCAACCAGGGCATCTTATTCAACAGTCATCATATGACTTTTATGGGTGTTGAAGCAGAAGGAAGAGCAAGGGCTCTATTACACTGAACCTAATGCTGTACTATAAAGCAGGACCTGGACATGTTGGAGCATGTCCAGAGGAGGTCCTCGGAGATGATCAGAGGGTTAGAGCACCTCTGCTATGAAGACAAGCTGAGAGAGTTGGAGTTGTTCAGCCTGGAGAAGAAAAGGTTCTGGGAAGACCTTGTAGCAGCTTTCCAGTATCTGAAAGGGGCCTACAACAAAGCTGGAGAGGGACTTTTTACAAGGACATGTAGTGATAGGACGAGGGATAATGGCTTCAATCTGAATGAAGGTAGATTTAGATTGGATACTAAGGAGAAAATTTTTACAATGAGGGTAGTGAGGCACTGGAACAAGTTGCCCAGGGAAGTTGTGGAGGCCCCATCCCTGGAAGTGTTCAAGGCCAGGTTGGGTGAGGCTTTGAGCAATCTGGTGTAGCAGGAGGTGTCCTTGCCCATGGCAGGGTGGTTGGAACTAGATGATCTTTAATATCCCTTTCAACCTAAACCATTCTATGATTCTATGACTTGACTTTGCACAAAGACTGAGTGACAGATGTATGCATCTTGCTCAACAAAATTAACAGGCAGAGAATTCATAAGATGTTTAAAGCACATTTATAGAAAAAAGACTCTTTCTAAAAAATTTCTAGACATGTTTTGTAGCAAGGTAAAAGAGTAAAAATAAATTATGTTAAGATAAGAAAAATGTTTCAGCCATTTTGGCCAACTGTTCAGGCCAAAACTCCTGTTTTTTAAGCAGGACTCAGGAAATTTTCTTTATTCTTAGGATTCCTAGGCAGTTATCACAGAACAGCCAGAAAGGATTTCATATAAGTTAGCTAAAAAGAATTCATCCTGGCACATAACTACTGATTAGCTGTTAGAAAGGTAGTAGGAGTTCATGTTGCTATTTTAAAAATCCTACTCTGTTGATCAAAAAAACCCACGCCATTTCTAAGAAATGCAAAATATTCTGAAAGACTGATAAATGTGGTTTTTTTTAAAGCTGTTTCCCACTGCCAAAAAAATAAGTCATTTTTCAAACCAAGTAACTCATTTGGGGATAGTTGTTTTCACATCATATTAGAGACCATTTTACATTCCTTGTACTCCAGATGGTCCTAAAAAACTACCTAGTACAACTCCAGTACAGCTGGGAAACTCACCACCTTGCAAGTGCTTTAATGTTTCCCCAAATTTGGATGCTGGCCCCATTCCCTTCATCTACTGCCACCTTCTTCAGCCTTTCTCCTCACCCCAGCCCCAGGCCATTGCTGCCACCTCCTCAAACTCCCCATGCTTTTCTTTTGGGGCAGAGGCATTGCAGAGCCCATGGAGAGTAGGCATGGCAGCCGGGCACAAGAGGAATTCAGTATACTGTGTCTGTTTTCCAGAGCTCCTCTACCTTCCCGGGAGATGTAGGATGAGCTATACATTCTGGAAAAAAACCATGTCTGGTGTGCTTGCAAGAACAGTTTGTCCAGCTCTGTAGCAGTGCAATAAATTAAACCTGCAAAAGCTGTATGCAAAGACGGCCGCTGGTCTTGGTAGCTTTCCTACATGGTAGTCTTCCACAGACAGTTTAGTTTTCAGTGCACTTCATACCCCTTTATTTTGTCCATGAATGTCAATGCAAAATACTGTTAGTACCAAAGACTGGCAGTAAATTCCCACAAAGGGGGTGTTGTCATGTGTTTCTCCATTCCCCGCCTGATGCAGACTACATACATGATTGCCATTCTGTTCTACCAGCTGTTTTCTTAACATAAGACATAGGGCAAGAGTCAGACCTTAAATCCCAAGAGGATAAGGTCAGTATTTTAGATAGCTATATCCTGCTATACCTAAGCTTTTAAACTAGAGACGGCAGTGTGGAATTTAGGATAAGTATTCGATTAACTCTCCATCTTTCTATGGAAATTTTGCACTTTCTCCTGAACCTTGTGCAACCATGAATATGCTGACAGAAGGTGCTCAAGACAGCTGCTTCAAAATACAATGACCTCAGTCACTACATTTACTGCAACAACCATCAGTACGGGTTCCTAGTGGAATTCTTTTGTTACTGCCTTCACTTCCCAGTAATCTCCCCCAGGGCCTCAAAGGCACAAAACTGGGAGCTTTTTACCCATTCTAGGCAGAGGCCAAAGAGGGTCAGCCTGGTACTCTCCTGGCCTGCCCACACACCAGAGTGTGAAGATGTAACATTCTCAGCCCTCTCATTTCCCTGCAAAAAGTGCTGAACTCCCCTTCCAGAACAGGCACGCACGCAGCATGCTTGTAGATTATTCATACTGCATTCCATGTTGCAAATGTGCTTTATTCTATTGTCATTATTTTTTCCAAGATCAGCCCAGGAGAGATCCTTGTTCTATTTTATCTCATAGTAATGGGATAGCTTGGCAACAATATCACTCACCAACTGTTGATAGGTTTTGCTTTTTCATCTTCTGAAGACAGGAGACATTTTTCAAGTCTCCTTTTTTCCAAAAGCCATGGAAGTTGGGGTATTTTTGCCAAAAAAAAAAAAAAATAGAAAGAGTGAGTCAGGCCGCTAACAGATAGTACATGCAGATCTTTTAGAAGTGCATTAAGCTGTTCCTGGGAAATAGCTCACATCTGACTTCACAGCCTGACACAGCCAGGACAGTCCGAGCAGAACACCCATTAGCACATGAATCATGGCAGAAGGACAGGTAGCTCAATACACAACATTATGTCACAGCTACATCAATGTTCAGGGTGCTAAAAGAGAAAATAAGATAGAGAGTCAGAACACAACTGTATTATTCAGCCTGATTAGAAGCCAAAATACTGTGATGAGCCAGCCAAAAAGGACAAACGCATACACACACACATATATTTCCCCTGCTACCAGTACTGCCCAGTGGGGCAAAGCCCAGGGAAAGGCAGTAAGTCAAAGAGAAAGATCGCAGCATCCATAGCCCCTGTAAACTTTTGGCAGTCACAGCGAAACTATTTGCTGGAATTTGAATCTGCTACACAAGAAAAAGAAGGCTGGAAAAAAGACACTGCACATGAGAAGGGACTAAGGTAACTACTGAATGTTATTAGAGAGCATTCTGTTGTCTCTGATCTGAGATTTACTTTACTCTCTACTTGGGATGAGGGCAGTAGGAATGCCTGGGAGCCTGGATTTCTGGGCCCTGTGCTGCCTTGGCGCGCGATTTGCTCCACTACAACTCCAGCAGAGCAACTTACTCACTTCCTATCTGCTTATACCTGCCTACTTTCTGTCTGCCAAAACTACCCAGCTATCTTAATGTCTGCTGCACTGAGTAGAAATACCTGAATATAATTTATTCTAGAGAGACACCATAACACATTCAGAAGCAAAAAGACTGAAGGTGTTTCACTGGGAGGCAGTTCAGTCACCCAGTAACATAATGCTTCTGCTAGATCACCTTTTCCAGAAGTGTATTTGAAGGCGCCATTTCCAGAACAGTGGAGTGAGAAAGTCTTTCCTAAGAGGGTGACTCCAAAATAATTTAGGGATCTAATGAAAAAATTATTTCTGAGGGGAAGGATTCACTGTAAGACACATCATGAGATTTTCAAAACTGAAGTCCAGGATGCCACAGTTGTGTTCTTCGACATAATTAATCTAATGCAAAACCTAGATCTAGGGATGGTTACCATTTTTTGTGCATTGAATTCTGTACACTTTTATTTTGGAGTCAGATCAGGTAAAAAGCAAGAGGTGTACCCAAGCTGTGTGTACAGAATCCTCTTAAGGACACTGAGACATAGTCCCTACCACTACTGAAAAACACACAGTGGTCAAACAGGGAGATTTAATAAGGGCACACAGCTTGTGGAGCATTGCAGGAAAAAGTCATTCCATTTCAGAGGGGATGTTCGTCTATGTAATTTGTTTTTCGTTTCAACCAATATTAAGCCAAACATTATAACAGACTTAGTGACCAGGTCCTTTCCCAGCATATTGCTGGGAAGCTGCAGTGTTTAGAGACTGTGATCTCAGCAACAGCAGCCGAAGAGGTGGCAGCAAGCCAGGCCAGTTTCGCTCAGAAATTTCTACTGCTGGTGTGTGCAGAGCTGTCAAAACCCTGGCGAGTGTCACCGAGCCAACATGAGAACTGGGGGAGTTTCACATCACTGCCCAGGGCTGGGGAACATGCACTTTCCCAGCCCTCTCACCCCAGAATATGCTTTACCAAATTTATTTTTCTATTCACCCTTGTTGTTGGCCAAGAAGAAGAAGCAGCCAGACTTTCTCAGTAGAGTTACTGCTAAGGACAGAAATGTTAATGTTTCAGCAGCAAAGAGCGGCAGCGCGACACAAGGCCAGCCCATGAGGAGATTAGAAAAGGCGAGAGCTTCGGGGAAAACGATGAAGAAATGGAACAACTTTCCTTGCTGGAAGGTCCAAAGCCCCAAAACCAGTCTGAAAAGCTGTGGTTACACAGCGTGGTGTGTGGTAAGGAGATAAGAGGGAGGCTGGAAGAAGTGATACTGGAATGAAGCAATCAGCCACACATAGGAAACAGCCATGTTTCACGTTCTTCCAAATAAACCCGAAACGCTTGCAGGATCTTGTCCAGTTTTATCTGGTGTCTACAACCCTGTTACATTGTGGCAAAATAATTGTTAAAAAAAAAAAAAAAAAA
>VZSF01006081.1:319854-345108 GCA_013398295.1 Chionis minor | reverse complement strand
AAAAAAAAAAAAAAAAAAAAGAAGAAAGATTAGGCTTGCACTGACAGATATCTGAATACACAACTGTAGAGAGGAATGTGATGGTGCTTGCAAGCTGCAGTATAGGCCAGATATCTTCCAACTGCAACTCCTATAACTTCTTTCAGTTATCCCACTTGTCAGTCTATGTTAACAGAGAAAATTCACAACACCCGGTATCTTTTAAAAGCTGTAGGGAGCGAGTGTGGCTTGTAGCAAACCCTGAAGCTGGAAGAATGGAGCGTAACATTTAATGCTTTGACAAAATGCCTATCACAATCCTAATGAATACGTGTTTAAACTCCAAACACCTGTCGGTCAATTATAAGAGCGCTGTGAATACTAAAAAGAGTGTTTTTGTAAAGAGTCCAGTTGTTATGAGTCCCGCTCGGGGTGATGCTGAGAAAAACCTGCGATGTAATCGCAATGTGCTCTGCTGCTTTTCTTATTAGAGCTGGCTGGGGTCTCTCTTAGCCTTACCAGGGCAAAATTTGTGTATTCACATTCAATATATGAAGCATCAAGTGTACAGTTATTTCTTTAAGAAACCCTGGTCATCGAAACAGCATCTCTAGAAAACAGGAATATTACCCTTGGGTTCAGGTTCATTGCATTTTGTGATTAACATCCAGGCCTGAGGTTTTCTTACCTTTAACTCTTACGTTAGACATATAAATTTAAATTGTCACGTGGCCTGAGTTATCAGTAAAGGTATGTGCATACAAAACACCAGTTAAATACTTTTTAAGGTGTATGCAACTGGTAATGTGAGCACTTGAATTTAGCATTTGGCCTCAAGGATTTTCACTGTGGGCTTTGATGCTAATTCATCAGGTGTCTTTGGATAAGACAGCTTCCCTGTGCCTTGAATTCCCTGCCTGTACAATGAAAACAAGGACTGTAGTTAATCTAGCAGGGACTGCCGGTTTGGTCAGTTATCGTAATATTGCTACAGCCAACAGCTACAGACTCAGACGGTCATCACTGTTCCTTCACACACAGGAGGCTCCCCAGTTCATCACAGTCTTCTTCATGGAAAAAGGAAGCAGGAGAGGACCCTGCACAATCCTGGAAAGCTTTGACCAACGGCTCTTGCCCTCGCTCTGTGAGAAATCACCGCCGTTTTCTCTTCTGTTTTCCCTTTAGCAGGGTTGCTGTTATCCTGAACAGCCACAGCTCTCAAGAGGCACCGAGCACTTTTGGGTCAGTTATTCAGTGTCTTCAGCCAGTGAAAAATCAGATTACACAGCTTAGGAAACTGCGAAGGGAGGTAAGGGATAACATTCCCTTTTTTCTCTTCACTGGCTTCCCCGGAAACACAGTAAGTGCCTCCAGCATTTCAGGCAGCTACAAGACTTTTGGCTTCTTTGTTTTGTTCTCGGCAGGTACATCTGATTTCTGGTCAACGGGTGGCCCTTCACCTTCCCTTTTTCCTCTGAAACAAAATAAAGCATGGACATCTGCACAGTAGTGAGAATGAAACCACCTCATTCACTTTCAGGGAGACTGAGTGAGGTTTCCTGAAACATAACAGGATGTGAAAGCAGCAGCAGCAGGAGCAGCAGCCCTTTGAGCAAGCTCCGGGAGCCTCTGCCGCCGCAGCGCGGTGTGCTGCAATGCCAGGCTGCCCGGGGAACTTCTGCTCATTCAACACACCTCTCCCAACGACATCTTGCACTCGTCCATTGCTTTGAAGTTATTGCCTCTGACGTCCAATGTTTGGCAAGGGCAGTCTAATTTGAAAAAAAAAAAAAAAACAAAAAACCCCAGCCCACCCCATTCAGAAAATTGAATCTGTTTCTTCTTCTGTCCATGTTCAGGAAAGCTGGAAATTTCACAACAACAATTGCCAAATTTCATTCACATTCCCACCACCTTCCTGAGCAGCTAACTTTACACCAGACCTCAGATACAGTAGATTCAGCTCATGTCCAAACATCTTTTCCCCCTAACCTTCTGTTTGCAGCGGTGTTGTGACAGCTGTTCCTTGTGTCAGGACCAGCTAAGGAGAGCGGGGGGAATGAGGTAAAATGACAAAAGGCTCTTGTGACACCAGCTTTGTACAAAGGAAATTAAGGATTGTGACAGCTCTCCAACGTGTATATGAACACATATTTTTCAGTAAATATGATTTTCTGCTTTTACAGCTCCGCACTTTTTTAACTTTTAATCAAGCCCTGGCCACAAGTCTCTAAGTAAAAGTAACATTGCCTTCCCCCTCCGGTATCAGAAGTGACAACACCTTCCACAAACACAGGCCTCCAGACCACAAGGTTTGACCAGGCTGTGGTGCCTTCAGGTGCCTGACGTCCTGGTGCTGGCGTTCTGTGGCGTTAGCTCTGTTAGTTTATTACGGGCGAGCTCACAGACTTCACTGCATAGGCTTTCTGCAGAATCTTAGCCTCCTCAAAAAAATGAGAACCCAACAATTTTTTCTTTGAGATGCGTGATAAATAGAAAAATAAACCATTGCCCTGTATTGGCACCTGATTTATTAAAAGCGGGATTGGAGCCTCATGGTTTGCTGTCGAATCCAACCTGCTTCTGCACAGGCTGTTTGCTGTTGCTGAAAAGAGGTGTCTCCAGCTCCGTGCCTCCGCAGGTCGGTGCGTTCCTCAGCGCCCTTGCTATGCAGACGGAGCGAGGTCAGCCCAGGGATGTTACGAGTCCAAAGTGTTTCATAACGCTCGGGTGAGAAAACGTGGCTCGGGACCCAGATGCCTGTCCCAGCGTGGTCGGGGCCGGGCTGCAGGCTCTGGAAAGCTTACCCGCTGATGTCAAGAGTGATTTAACATGTGACAGTGTGTGGAAACTAGCTGTGCAAGCTGTTGCGACATACAGTAAGAGCAGCGAAGGCAGCAAGAGCACTACAAGCACTTTGCTACCACAGCAGCTCACGCCAAAGAAAATCTCCATAAAAAGCACCTAAAACCATCCTCTGGCAGAGGCTGGTTAGTAAGATGGATAGCGAATGGAATAGCTGGAGGTTCCCTAAGGCAGCCGTGGCGGTTCCCATGCCCCAGAGATAAGGCTGGGTGCGAGCAGGAGCCAGGAAAAAGGGGGAGGTGATATAAAATGGAGGATAATTCACATTTTTCCATGACCCAGGCACTTCCCCCAGGGCAGGAGAGAGCAGAAATCCAAAGCAGGTTTGCTATTTCTTCTCTGGGTTAAAGAAAGGATTAATCACAAGGGGAAAATGCCTTGTAATACTGTGACTCAGCAGAAAGCATTACTTGCTTGGAAGTGGTTGGAGGACATGGCTGGGACACAGCAATGAGTCAGGGAAACCTGGGACTTGAGCTGCTGCCTTCACCCTTCCCTCCAGCCTTCATTTAACAGTCTGAGCATCTGGGAGGAAGGCAATCACTTATAAAGAGATAACTTATGGTGTCTTACGTAGCCAGTATGGATTTAGACCGGACAGCACAAATAGAAGTACAGATGACGTTATAGTGCTTTTTGGCGCTGGTCTTTCTATGGCAGCTCCTGTGGTACGGACCTAGCAAAACAGGCTGGTGAACCACAGATGAGCCCTCCAGCATGTACATTAGTCTAAATTTATAATAATGCAGACCTGGATCACTAGCTTTTCCACAGGAAAAAAAAAAAAATGCAAGGAAGAAAACCTCATATCACCACAACCCAGTACTCCGTGGTGATTTTAGGGGAAGATTCCTCAGAAACAAAGATGCACCTTCTAATAAATCATGTATTAGCTTTTCTGAGAATCACCACAAGGGTGCTGGAGCAATAAAGTGTGTTTCCAAGATGGTCCCCTAACTTGACCATTCATCTCATGGAGTCAAAAGACAATAGGAATAAGTTTCATCCTGAAGACAGACATTGAGAGGGTAGGATGCAGTCCAGCTGCTCTCTCCTGTCTGATTTACTTAAGTCACACTGCAGAGGAGTGAACAGTATCTGAGTACCTGAGTACTAACTCAGAACATGAGTTAAAGGAGTTTTTCAGAACTTCAGAACTTTTCAGAACTCCTACTCACCTTTCAGGAAATGTTATTTTTCCCTAAACCCTTCAAATGGACCAACATAATGTTTTTCTTTTCAGAATTTGAAGGAAAGTGGGAAAAGTGATACACAATGACAGTGAAGGTAGGTGTGATTACACAACCTAGTCACCACAGAGTCCTGGGTAATAACAAGATGTTTCTGGATCATTTGTGTCGGAGACAGCATGAAAAAGTAGCATTTAGTGAAGACAAAATGATGCTCTCATGAATTTGAAATAGTGCAATATGCAAAACTGTGAGGTTTTTTGTTTACTGGATGGATTCATGGATTTACTACAAGTCCATGTAACTCAAGCTGGGATTTGCAATGTTATTTTCATCACTCATGGTGAACAATCACTTTTTCCTCATTGCTGTTCTCTCTTTTAAGCCTCATTGCTCAGCACTGACATCTTCTGAAAAATTAAAATGAGCAATGCCGGTGGGTTTTTTTTCCCTACTTTTCTGCTGACAAACCCTGGCGACTTGTTAGAATACACTGTTGGTGTTGGGCCACTGCCAGAGAATGAGCCAAGAAACTGGCTGCAGGAAGCATCACCAGTCCTTACAGCTGAAATTACAGGAGTGAGTTAAATTCAACTTTGTGGTCATTGGGCATGATTCCATACTCACAGATGTAGCTAAGTCAGGCTGCTGGCTCCAGCTCTGGTTTCTGTCCTGCCTGAGCAGCACAGTTTCCAACCCAGGCTGACAGAGGTCATTCAAGGACCACCATGACTTCACTGCTGTCTCTCCTGGGGACAGATGTGCACGTGAGCACCTTCTCCTCTCAGGAACCCTCTCTGAAACGTAGTCCTCTCTTCAGCGCTAACGAAAACAGGGGCTATAGCTTACCACATCTATGTTAAAACGAAAAGACAGCAATAATCCCTCCAGTCCCACATTGCTTATTCCCATCCCTGTTCATCTTCTTCCCCCTCTCTGTTGCCCCCTCTCCATCAGCAGGACAGGCATGAACCAGATCTAGAAACTGTTTCAGCTGAAATCCGTATCTCACCAGGTGTTTCTGTTTGTTGGAGGCTTTCCATTAGGTTGAACACACATCAAAATTCAGCCTAAGAAAGAACTTACAAGACTATTCACCAGTCTACTTGACTCGCTTGCATTGCTATTCCTTTGCTCTGGTCCAAAGGTACAGCACTGCTGCCCAAAACCTCAAAACAAACTGCAAGAAAATACCAAGGAGACAGAAAAAAAACCATGAACACCTCTACGCAGACTTTTGTTTGCTAGGTATTTTGAAATTCATGTCCCTGTGTAGTTCCCCTCTGTCACCCAAGGCCAGTGTATGTAGTATATCATCACAGGCTCACTGATGCGACCGTTCATAAACTCTGAGAAACTTGCCAGGCTGGAAGACAAGACTGACAAACCATCTCAGAGGCTGCTGGGCTGCAACAGAGTGACAAGGAGCTGAAGTTATACTGGATGTCCCCTCTATAATAGCTCTAGTCTTTTATTTCATAATTTGATGTGCTGTCAATCCTTTGAGGTCTTTCCTAAGCATCGTAGCAGTGCAAGGAGAATGAGTTTGTGGTCCAATGGGGGAAGGACACAGGCTGAAGGGCACAACAGCAAAGCGGCAAGCCCTAATGCTCAGATGTGAAAAGGACAAACCCTGGTGAGTTTAGGCTCCCAGTCAGCTCCTAGTCTCATCCTGAGGGCAGATCACCCACACTCTTGGGCAAGTCTCTCATCTCCTCATCTGTGAGGTTTATGGGGTTGCACCAAGAAGAGTGCCCTAAGGAGACCAGGGCTCTTACCACCAGGACCACCAAGAGGCAAGAGGCACAAACTGGAATGTAGGAAATTCCATCTGAACATAAGGAAAAACTTGAGGGTAACAGAGCACTGAAACAGGATGCCCAGAGGGGTTGTGGACTCTCCTTCTCTGGAGATACTAAAAACCCACCTGGATGCGTTCCTGTCCAACCTGCTGCAGGTGAACTTGGTTTGGCAGGGGAGTTGGACTGGACAATCTCCAAAGGTCCCTTCCAGGTCCTAACATTCTGTGATTCTGTGACCAACACATCAGCCTGGGCAGCAGTCTGGAGAAGAGCAAAGGAAGCACCCTGGCTTCAGCAATTCAATCAAGACCAGTTGCAACACCCATGGGAGATGGCCCCATCGCTGTTATTTATGCTTTTGAAAATGTTTCCCTACTCGTTCAACAACTCCTAAACATACTAGTAACATCACTGGATGGAGAATCCCAGACTCCCTCAGACAACACAAGACTGAATGCAGCCGAGAAGCAGAATTATACTTTCTTTGAGGAATTTTCAATTTTTGAAAACTGTATAACTTTCATTAATCCTTACCATGTATTAGTACCGTGAATGGCAGAAAGAGAAAAGAAACATTTGAGGTTTTATGAAGCAAAACCCAGCTATACTAAACTGACACCAGCAAAGATGTTTCCTCTGTTGAAGGATGGCCTGAAGTCCTTATGCATGCTTGACAGGGTGTTTGACTTTGCTGTGCCAGTAATGTTCCACGCATATTTTATATTGAAATAAAATAGCAAATCTATCTGCCTCATATTTTCTTCCTTAGGCAATTTATCTTCAGGGACAATGACTACAAGCATGTTGAGGGCATCCATTTCTTTACAGTCTCATTCACTTTAAAGCCTCATGAGTCTCCAGCACTTTTTATCAAGGATTCCAGTACAGCTGGGACCGTTATTAGAGCCACAATAGCCCCTGAGTTCTTAAGGCGGATAGGACTTTTTAAAATAATAATAATAATAATAAGGAGAAGGAGAAGGAGGAGAAGTCAAGCCTTGTGTTGATAGATAGGAGCTTGAAAAACAGATAAATATGCCCCAGAGGCTCAAACACAGTAAAGAAAATATAAGAATAAACAGGTATTTATTATATACTTAGCCCCTTGCTCTCAGGAATGCTTGTTTAGTGCATGGCGTGTGAGAGTGGCAATGCTGTTATTGTATCTCCTGATAGGACTCATGCTGTGAAACCACCTGCGGTGCGGAACAGAAGTGGACGAATGGGATTAGCTAATTGAGCTCCCCTCTTTAACAGGCTGGGAAGTAGAGCAGAAAGGTGGTGAGTTTGTCTGAAGAGGCTTGAGTGGTGGGGGAAGAAAAGAGGTGAGCTTCCTCTCACTCTTCCCACCTCTAGGCAGAATCACTCTCTGGCAGTCCCTGTGGCAGTGCCGCATGCCCCGGCACCCACTGCCGTTTTGTCCTGAGGGATAGGAAGGGTATTCTTCTTTCCTTTTTTTTTGAGCAGTAGTTAAGAGAGCATTTCCTTAGCTGACTTGCACCATGGCTCCTGTGTGTTATTTGCATTGACGAGTCCAAAGGAAAAGGTAATGAAAATGAATGTCAAGGTAAGACCTGTTCAATTCAGGGTGTGAAGCAGGTCTTTTCTGCTGAGTGAGGGGTGGAGGGACGTGTTTTAGCAACACTAAGCAAGTCCAGGAAACAGTTTTTGTAAACTTGCCTGAAATTATAGCAAAAATGGAAGAAAGATAAAGAGTTTTAAAATGGGAAAAATTTAGCTTCTTCACTTGCCAATTTCTTCTTTTCCAAAACTATGCAAGCAGCCAGGCCAAAATGAGAATAGGGTTTGACTGAATTGTTCAGAGGAGTTCTTCCTATTATTTTTTTCATTTAAAGTCTTCATTAACTTATATTTCTAGATGAAGTGGAAAGAACAATAAACAAAACTTGTTCTCTAAAAACACACATGTAACTGCAAGTGAGCTTGTTTCGTTTTTTGCTTTTCTAGGACTGGGGCCTAGAAATTGCATTTTCTTTTCTCAGCAGACTTAGAAAGCAATTCACATTCCAAAAGCAGTTACCAGTTACAGTTTATCCTGTTTGTTTTTCAAGAGAATATGAAAAATACTTTTTTAAATGGCAGAAATCATTTACCAGCACTAACCATTTAATTGCCAGACAAGAGCCATGGGCTAGTAATGCTATTGTGAAGTCTGTAAAAAGGACAACATGAAAAATTAAGTATTAGGTGGCTCATTTAGCTTACAGCTGCTCTGCATTCTTATCAAGCAGTATTCTATGTCAAAGAATGACAGTTTTAATTTCCTTTGCTGATTGCTCTGTTTAGATCATTGACGCAGATTATTGCTTTTACAAGAACATAGTCCAGCTGGAGGGCAAACATCTCTCCAAATAATTTTTCTTTCATTTTTTTTCCTGTTGTTCCTTCACTGTGTGTAGTGGAGGTGCAAAGTCAAGTTGTATAACTTGGGTCTATAATAGCTATTTTGATAATTTTAGGCAGTCAGGTGTAAAGTCTGGGCCCTAAATCACAGGGCTTTAATTCTAGCTTAGTCTGCTCGTGAAATCATGAGGTAATAAATGAAATGATGACTGGACTAAGCAAGATCAAGAAAACATTTGATTCAGTTTTAATGGATCTTAGGCATACCTTTTAACTTCTGTGTGCATTAATTGTTGTCTTGAATAGAGGTTAATTGAAGCACAAGCTTCCCCAACCTTGAGCCTATAGAGTCTGTGCTTACTGGAGCCTATGCTTACAACGCAAGTAATTACACCAAAGTGACTGGTGCTTCTATTATCACACCTGTCATCCAGAAATGGGTGCAGCAAAATCTGACACAGAAGCTGCAACGTTCATTGAGATTTCGACATCTGGCAGCGCGTCCTTGACTGGGCCCCTTTCACAAGGGAATTTTGGTGAAGACCTTGTTCACCATGTGTCATGTCAGACCAGACTCTCCTGAAAAGACCCTGTGCAGTCAGGTGCTCCCAGTGTTTCAAGCCCAACACCGTGCCCTGCCTTCTTGTGCAGGGAGACCATCCTGCATCCAATACCACTGACAGTCCTTCCTCTGAGAGCTGGTCAAGGGAGAAGACAAGAACAACCTTCCACAGACCACTGGTGTTTCTTCAGCAATGCTAATGAAGACTTTGACATCTCCAATGCAAGCATGGGTTGACACAATGGAGAATGCATCTGGCACATTACGTGATCCAACCAGGTCTCTGCTGGGTCACACGAGAAGAGCAGGTCCCAGCACCGGGTGGCAAATATGGCCTGTGCCTTCCAGGGGAAGTTGGGTTATCACTCAGCACAGAAGATTGGCTCAGTAACTTCATACCCAGGCTTTCACATTTCTTAGACTCTTTGGCCAGTATTTGCTTGCTCTAATTTAGGAGCCAGAAACTTTTCCAAACATCCAATGCTACAACTTTGGTAGTGAATTAACTGTGACTAAAACCATTCTCAGGCACTTAAGCCCATGATTAAGCCATCTCACCTTCCAAAACAGGATGGCTGCTCACCAGCTACCAGGAGTGGTCATTCGTTGGTCCTAACACCCAAACCATGCCCAAAAACTGGTTTGGAGATTGATATTTTCCTTAGCCTGAAGTAAGGCCAGGTATATTTTGATGACTGAATAACAAAAAGGCCTGAGTCTCCTTGCCCAGGGAGAGTCTGTCAGCCTCTGGCATCTTCACAAGTAGAGACACAGCCTGCCATTGATTCAACTCATTCGTTCATTCTTCTTCTTCCTTCAGTGTTCACACCAGCCACATTAGTAGGCAAGTACATTCAGACAACTTTAAGTCTCTCAACACATTTATCCTGACAACTTAGGGAATAACTCTAGACCTAAGTCCTTCCTGATGTCATTTCTAAACATACATATGTAAACCCTGCCCTCACCGTCGAAACCATCAGGTTCACATACATTCAGATTATCCACCTATGTGAGCTGCCTGGAGCTTGGCTGATTCCTGAAGCTGTTTCAAAGCTTATCAATACTAAACTGATCACACACATTGGTACCAACTCTTGGGTGATCATTTATTTCCCTGTTTCCTTTAAGATGCAACTGGACAACATAAAGAAAAAAGTCATAGCCATCAGGTCCTTTCAATATATGGCCTAACTATTATCTGGTATCAGACTAAAGCAGCTACTGAAGCTCTCTGCAAGTACATCGAGAAATTAGTTAGTTTTCTGGGGAAAACAGGGCCACATGTACCAGCCACCACTGCCATGTTCTTACCAAAGTACTTGCATGTAGACAGCACCACCCTGAACATCCAGCAAATCTCTCTTTCTCCTGAAGGAATGTTGGCCTCTCCCAACAACAAATGCATATCAGGAACATGACTGCTCTCTGTAGTAATTATTCCTGCTTGTTAGATGTGTCTGAGGGCGCTGAGATCCATCCACCATATAGCCCATGTGAGGTCAGTGATGCTGCCAATGGCTGACTCTTCATATATGCTTGGATGAAACCTCCCCATCCCTGTTGGTTCATTTCCAACACGATCCCCAGCACCTCCTCCCCTTTGCTGTCTCCACGCACACTGAGTTCAGACCAAACACCTTCCTCTCTCTTCCTCTCCACAGAAGACTAGGCACCAGCCATGAGCCTTATATCCTGACATGGCATTGATCTTTGCAAGGCAGTGGTAGTCAGGCCCAGCAATGGATTCAAGCCCCTGCAGAGGAGTCCTTAGCATCCCAGAGCTAGCACATCTTTCTTTTCACTGTTTTTTGGGTGTGTTGCAGCAGCACTGTCTTTAAGCTATCTTGCATCCTCTGCTAAGACATACAAGCCACAGCCAGAGGGCGCCGGGATGGAGAAGGACAGCCAGTCCACCTGGAAAGATAGATCAAACATGGGAAGGTCTTTGGGATCCAAAGCAAGAGACAGATTCAGAGACTACACTGCAGGAGATGGATCCAGAGACCGCTTGTGACTGAGCACTCCTAAAGCTGAAAGGAGTTAATGAAGGGGCAGTAGCAAGGGTATATTCAAGAGGTGATCCTCAAAGACCAGAGGGTTCCGAAGAGGACGCAAAGCAAATTTTTAGCCACTCAGGATATCAATCCCACTAACTATAACTGCGGTGAGAAAGAAAACATGTTCTGACAGGAAACGTGTGCAACGTAAAAACATTATCAGAGGTGAACATCTGCAGCTGATTATTGCTTAGGTTATTGCTTATGAGACAGCTAGTCTCTGTTGACCACAGTGGGAAAAAGGAAAGACGTGTGCGAGAGAAGTGGAAGAAAGCATTTGAGAATCCTTCCTCTGTACAAGCATGGACACATTTTGCATTTTGCTTGGCCCCTCCTGCAGTGTCCAACTGCCAAGCTAGCATACTTCTCTATTGCTCTGTCCTCGGGTGTCAGGCAGCCCAACCGAAAGTGCCTATCGCCTTCCCCAGAATGACGTGTCTTCCCTCAGCATATGCGTAACTGCCCTGGGTCTTTAAGCCACTGGAGAGATGCCAGCCCATGCGCTGTTTTCTCCCTCTGGGCTACGAACACAGGGCATTTCCAAATGACTCAAAGACTTTTTTTTCCTGGGGAGGTTTTTGTTTCAATGCTCAGACCTGTGTCCCTGCTCATGGCCGAGCTGGGAGAGCAGGGCGCCTGCCAGCTCAGCAAGCTGCCCCCCTGCACGTGGCCACACACATTCATCTTTGAATCAGGGCAGTAAGCTTACCTCTTTTCTGCTGGATATACCTCACCAGACCGCCTGAAGGCCGCATTAGCAGCACATCCACCATATACACCGGTGTCCTTCCATAGCTATTTCCACCCAGCACATTCGCTGCCATCACAGCACACAGCTCATGAATTCTTCCCTCTCCACGTACTTACTAACACTCAGGAGTACTCTCTCCCTTTTAGCCAGGTCTGTGCAATCCTAATCCCTGTTTTCTCACAGCTCCCTCATCATTGCATCCCACAAGACTCCCATGAAAAGGCTTAACTGAAACTCCTAGGAAGGAAACGTATTATTCCTTTGTGGAGGAAATTGCTTCTCAAAGTACCTGTTGGGCTGACACAATCCAATGTTGTAAAGCCATGTTTCATTTTATCCTGTTTAACTCCTAACCTCTACTTGTCCTGTCATTCAAAATCTTCTTGAGAGCTTTGCATACTATTGCAGCCCACCATGTAAGACTGCCTGGGTCACCTCCTCTCCCCACCTTCTTAACTAAAGGGCCCAGGTTTCCTTTTCTCCGTACCTGTGTTATTTTCCTCATCTGAGAGGTTTGAAATTAAGAATGTTTGCTACCAGGGCAACTCCTTTGCTTCCATGTACCACTCTCTCCAACATTCACGGGCACTGTTTGCTCCATGATTCAGGAGTTTTCTGGGAAAACACAGGACTCACTCTATCTTGAACAGAAGGGGCAGAAGAATGATCTTGAGATCCAAGATGACCTAATAATCACAAAAGTATGCAAAAAGAGACAAACTGAGCAATAGCTGCCAGTATGTTCATAGATGTGGAGGCAGTAATTTCTTCAACTATATTGCCCAGGGAAGTTGTGGAGTCCCCAGCCCTGGAACTGTTCAGGGCCAGGTTGGATGGGGCTTTGAGCAACCTGACCTAGTGGGAGGTGTCCCTGCCCATGGCAGGGGGGTTGGGACTAGATGATCTTTAAGGTCCCTTCCAACCCAAACCATTCCATGATTCTATGATTCTATATCTCTGTTGTCAGAGGTTATCTGTTGGGTCACAGGCATCCAAAACGCTGCCACAGCTCTGAGGTTTCATTTCCAGAGTTACTAGCTGGAAAAAACAGTGAGGAGAAGAGGTGAAATCATTGATGAGGAGTTAGCTACCAATAGGCAAGATTTCAATTTCCTTCTAACCTCTTTCTTTATTAAGACATGTCTCTTTATCCCAGTTGTGTTATCTTTTCAATCACCATTCCCAGCAAAACGGTTACCAGCACTGCTATTATAGTACCCATAACTCAAATAGTTTTGCAATATGGGGAATATAAACAAGATGGATTTTCTTGGCCTCCTCCCAATCTTCTTGAACACTTCTTGAAGTGACAAAAAGTCCCTTGGTACATGAGGTCCCTAGACAAGAAAACCTTTTCTCCTGTAATCTTTAAGAAATCCACAAGTAGATAGAGATTTTTAAACAATTTTTAATGTGATACTCCACATTTAAACAGTTTCACTTTCTAAGTTCAAATACAGTTGTGAATAAAATTCCTGGTCCTCTGCACAAAACATACTGTAAACGTCCTACCACATGTCGAGTGGAAATTCTGAAATTTCATCCTAGCAATTTAAACCAGACCTAACTCTTTCGTCTGCTCATTCCCTTACAAAACTATCATTAAAAAAACCCCAAGACATGACACAAGAAAAAACTACCAAGAACAACTCTGACTTTCTGTTGCAGCTCAATGGTAAGAACCCTAAGCTTAAAAACTAAATTTTGTGCGCACCGCTATTTAGTGAGGAAAAATGGTACCTGCATGGTATGAATTGTAAAAATTAGATTTATCAGCACTGTAAACTAACCGTAATGAATAAAATGCAGAAGACTGGAAAGTTAGAATTCAGCAGAGAGAACTGACGCAAACCGTGCGAACGTGAACGGTTATTTGTAATAGGATAAGACTACATTATTTGTGTAAAAATGACTATTTACTATGTCTAAGCATGACGTTTTATGCCAGGATATCACATGTCTTTTTTTCCTGGTGCTCTCTTGCTCAATCCGTAAAGCTTTTGTTTATATTCGGGAAACATTTAACATACTCCTGCCATGTTGCATAAAGTTCTGCCTGAGAGAAAGGTATCTACCTACACCTGCCAGCTGCGTGTGTGCTGAGAAATGTGTGCTGTGTGCTGAGAAATGTGTGCTGCCGCCAAAGGCTTCAGACAACCATACCTGAAGAAAAGCTTTGTCCTAGAAGAGCCCTGGTCCTGTGGACATCCTCATCTTGAAACAGACGTGCGGTGTGGGCGTAGCTCACCACCAGGGCCGAGAGAGTTGCTCAGAGACACAGGGCTAAGCACTTATTTGCAGATTTTCCACATCTAAGAACACTGTGAAAGGAGCTGGAGAAATGGAAATGTGAACAGAGACACCGAAATATCTCACATTAGCATTCACAACGTGACCCTTGGGTGAATATTTTAGAACAATGCCCAGACACATGAAGTGCTTGAGGCCATCGCGTGGCTTCTTGCAGAGCCGAGGCTGAAAGTTTCATTACAGACCATCCCTCTCTCCACTACAAAGCAGAGTGTGATCATAGTCGCTGTCTGTCCCACACACCCACCCTGCTCGCTCCGGGTCTGTAAAATACCATGCTGAGTTTTGGGCAGCTACGCTGTGAATCAGCTTGAGGGAGCTTGAACCCAAGCGGTGGGAATGCCCCCAGATGGGAAACCAGCTCCAGCTCCCCCTCACTCCTCTCACTGTCAGTATGGCTGACATGTAGTACAGGTGACTATACTATACTATACTATAAATACTGGCTATCATATAGGTACGAATAGTATAGCTGAAGAAACTATGCTCCTTTTCTGCACCAGGAAGAGGACAGCTGCATCACTGAGGACAGCATCCTTGATGATGGGAGCTGTGGTTCAGAAAGCCTGTCACTGTGGCTTCGTAATTACCTGCTTTGCGGCAGCGCTGGGTGCCGACCAGGCCCTGTGGCATCACACAGGCAGATCCCGATGCTGGTGGTCCCTGGCCCCAGGGCATTTACATTTGGTGTGTAACATCGTCCTCGTCATCCTCCTCGCAGTATTGCTACCAGCCTCCACAGCAAGGGACATCATGAGCTGATGGTCCCCTGTAACGATCAGTTACATGTCAGCTAATATACAGTAAGTTTCTAACTAGCCAACTCTTCAAACATGCCCCAAAAAGCACAAAAAAAAACCCCACCCAACATTCCAGACTCATTTCTGATTCACTTTCGGGCCAAGACAAGAAAGCTGAGCAGCTACCACAGCTGTCCTACAATTTGGGGACACTAGGAGCCAATCCTGATTTTTTAGTGTTCCCAGCTAAAAAGGAATATTTTCTGCTTCATGTAAATAACTTGTGATTTACTAAAACCATTCCAGATTACTGAAGGGAAGAAAATGAAGGTGATGCAGAACTGTCGCTGACGTTTCTTTTGCAAGGCTGCAGAGTAGCCTTGGCTTGTGGCAGTGTAACATAAGGATGCTTTTCATGTGATCTTCTTCTTCCTGATAAACTCTTGCTTGAGA
Source organism: Chionis minor (assembly GCA_013398295.1). Classification (NCBI taxonomy): domain Eukaryota; kingdom Metazoa; phylum Chordata; class Aves; order Charadriiformes; family Chionidae; genus Chionis; species Chionis minor. The sequence goes on along the minus strand of VZSF01006081.1, from coordinate 330,032 downwards.
ACGGCAGGTTATAAGTGCTAAAGCAAGAGGCAAAAGAGAAAAACAAAATAGGAAAGAGCGGAAGTAGAATAATTACTTGCACAAGCTGCTTCAAAGGATTTTGCCAGTGCTTTACCAGGAAAAAAATATTCTCTGATGCTAAAAAAGGAAATGGTATCCCATGGCTTTTTCAGTCTAGTTCAAGATAAGAGCTACCTGAAATTGTCTATACTTTATCGTGTGGTGCTGTATTAACACTGAAAGGGAGCCTAACACACACACTCAAAGGAACATCCTAGGCTGATTTTGGGGGAAACACATTTTGGTGAAAGAGAAGCTAAGTGCAGAGGGGGGTTCTGATGATACAAAAAGCTTAGGTACAAGTAGGGAATTAATAGCAAACTTCAGGAGTATCAAGAGACATTGCGCTGTGGGATTACAGATTCCTACAGATGTCAGGAGGAGATATTCAGGAAAAGGCCTTTACTGAACCAATTAAAAGTGTTTCAACATTTTCTTTCAAATGAAAAAAAAATCTATTTAAAAATCTTTGAAAAAAGGTATCACTTCTGGCAAGTGACTTACAAAACAAAAAACGTGTCGCTCCAGAAAACCTGGGGCTGCATTTTGGAATTATGAAATGCCATGGTCCCATCATGTACTTTGTAACATTTAATCATCACACTCTTCTTGTTACTCCAGGCTATGTCAAGATTGCTATGCTTTAATGGGCTAACTCAAAGAAAGAAGTGGCAGAACAGGCAGAGTGACTTTGTACCCTGGCAAAGAAATGTCCTGCGTCAATGGCAAGCAAAGGATTTCAAGCAGATGTCATCTAACATTTGGTGACAGTAGTTCCTCCTTTTCTGATATGATCTGACCTGTTTTCTTCCTTGTGGTATCTCAAAAAATTAGATATATTTCTTACTGTTCTAGCCTTTGTTCTGACGGTACTCCTTTTAGAAGAGTTCTCTCAAAGTTTGATGAGAAGGAGCTGAGGCTGAGAAGGGAGTGAGCAAATTGTACAGAGAATAGGAGGGATGGAAGAAGCCATTTCCCACTTTATCCATTTGTCTGTCTTTGTTTTTACATATAAGACAGTGCCAGGTTCATATTGAATTAAATAGAAATGTTGCCATTGATTTCACCCTCATACAGTAATTTTTCCACACCACTGAGGAAATTTTAAAAGAGCTTTCCCTCTGTGTGACACTGATCTTACCCTTTTGAGAAGCAGTTATTTTTTCCTTACCCCTGTGACCGGTTCTCTGAAACAATATTCAAAAAATTTGCTTGTTATTGACCGAGTAAGGAAACTATGAAGCACGGAAACAAAAAGTAATGGAATTCTAGAGATGTTAAAGGAGCCTTCCACGCATTTCTTCTAATTGTCATAAGCCAGAAAATGTCTGCTTTGTTTTGCTGACTGTTTGCAGGCTTATGATTCTGCAGACATTCTCGGTAGACCCAAGAGCACTGGGAGATCTGGCTGCCCCATGCATCCCCACACATCCACAATGCTTCTTTCAAAAACCCTGCTTTCCAGAGGTTAGGGGCTCATGAAATTTGCAGTCTAAAGGGTCTTGCAACCCCATCCTGTTGCTTAGCAGAAAAAAACATCAGCTGTGGACTTACCTATTCAGATGGCAAAGCATGCCCTGACAAGGGTCTGTGGCTGCAGAACTCTCCAGCTTGACTCTCTTTGGTCTCTCATCAGGCAAGAGGAGTCCTGTCAAAAATCGATGGAGTCACAACGGCATGAAACATGTGCAATGGCTTTCCCTGGGCAAAAGGGAGTAAGGTTGGCCAAAAAGACCATTCAGGGAACAGCAAATATGTCCAAAACATAACCTGGAACTGAAAGCATGTGGGGAGACAAAAGTCCTCATTAATTCAATTTGAATTTAGCTGCTAGCTTTGTCTGTTAATAAAAAGCGATGAATACGTTAATGTCTTAAAACTTTTTCTTTTTCTTTATCTGGTTCCAAGAGTATGTGCTGCTTTGGAGATACGAGAGGTGAATGTTATTTTGAGATGAGATAAAACATTCCTCGCGTTCAATGCAAAGCCACAGTGATTTTTTTTATTTGCTACTGGTACAGTCCTAGGAGTCGCATTGCAGCTGCCTCCATCATACTGACACAAGCATCCGGGCAGACCCGCAGTGACTCACATCACAGAATGGATCCTGATGAAAACTGCTTTTATTAGATTCCTTTGGTGGCTTAGTCTTAAACTAGATCCTCTCCCCAGCCTGACACAGCTGCTCAAACGCCAGCGCTGACACTCATAGGAGGTGGTGAGAAACAGTGACTCGTGGCAGAAGTCAGACTACCGACTGGCAGTGACACTCTTTTTGGCAGCCTCTTTCCCACACTGATATCAGCTCGTAACCGTTGTGGAACCACACGCTAAATGTCAGGCAGAAAACAGCAGATTTCACTGAATGGGCATGTGGCACCCAGGCTAAATGGGAGACTGAGCATGCAGCTGATAACTGCACAGCAGTCTCCAAGGAATTGTCTATACAGCTTTTTAAAAGTCCTTTTAAAAAAAGACAGTAGAAAATAAATTTTACAAAATGCACCAAAATACACACCCCACCCCACATTTTGCATAGACGATTACAAACGCACAATGAAAATGCTGCGAAATGAAACACAAAAGTTTAATTTATCCTTTCTTAAAAGTGCCTGTAATTCTGACCAAAGCCTTTGCTCTCTGTTCATGTGTGCCAATGGTTACTGTACTCACAGGGAATAAAGGGAATACAGTTTGCTGCTTTCACGTAGACTTGTTCTGAAAGCCTAAGCACTTCATCCTGACAAGTCCGGACAAGCAGTATCAGAAAAATGTAGACCATAGAAACCTGAAGATTTGAGCATTTACAAATAACAATGTAGAAGATCAAAGTAAGAGCAGCAGGGAGTGACGCTTGATGCTCCACAGCGACAGTACAAAGGGAGGTACCCGTGTTCCCCCACCACACCACAACTGCCATTGTAACACGTAGCTTCAGGCGTAGGGAAGAGCAGGGGGGTTTTCGGATCCGAGCCATTCAACTAGCCTACTTCTGTTTTTTAATTCTGACTTTTGGTTTCACATGTATTTTTAATACCAGCGGGGGAAACAGAGTACATTCTGTGTTCGGGACAAGTGATACCAGGGGACTTTACAATGAGCAGCGCCTGACTGGGGCAGGCAGAGCTGCGGTGTTCCCCGGACAGGCAAGGGCAGAGCCCCCACCAAGGAAGGGGTAAGTCAGAGACGCTTCGTTGCATGAGAAGCCCTTGCACCAGCCCATAAGAAACTCCAGGGAGAGGAGCTTTTCCCCCTAGGAAAGCAGGTGTTTCTCCCAGGCAGCCAGAACCCTTTGGGTATCGCATCCAGGGAGGATGCGATACCCAGCCCTCCCGGGTTTCACCATACGAACCAGTTCTTCCTCCCAAAAGGCAGCCCACGGAAGAAGCAAGGTCCTCACCCCTGCCCAGGCTTACCCAACAGCTCTGAGGTCAGAGTTCTCCCTGGGAATCACTTTCTATGTCTGCCCAAGGGCTGAATTTCTTGTACTACGCATTTGAGCAAACCCTGGAATGCAGGTCAGCCCTTCGAGGTGGCATGCGGACTCCCGACTTTCTCTTTCTGACAAAAAATGGTTCACTTTAAGTAGAGGGACTGGAAAACCTCTTGGACAAGATTATTCTTAGGAGTTGGGGGACTTTCCTGTAAAGTAGCAAATCTGGGTTCATAATCCCTTTAGATAGGGAAGGGATATGATTCAACACTTCCCACATCCTGGTTGAGCAATCTAAACAGAAAGCACTAGACCATCTAATTGGCCATCTGAAGAAAAAATCTAGTGGGACCTACACCCTACTTGGATCCCCTGGTGATGGGATTCAACTCCTTATAGCCAGCCTGGCACCTAGGATACTTCTGCTTCAAAAACAGCTGTATGGGAAGAGTGAAGATTACAGATCCAGCACAATTTATTAATCCTATTACAGTGTGCTGGCATGTAATTAGAAAGGACTCCCGCTATAGTAAGTAGGTTCCCTGACCCAAATTTATTTCAGAACAATCAAGGAGTTTGCTAGAACTCACCCAGAAGGGAAGAAAGACCAAAAAAACCCAGTGTTTGAGGCACTTTCTGAGTAGCGATATTCAGATTTCTCATCAAGATTGTATGGCCACACGTATGATCGAAGTGGCAAACTCCACAGCAGCTCCACCATGTCGCTACAGGATCCTTGAGCTAGAAAACCTTCATGAAACCACATAACAGTTATTGAAGGTCCAGAGTGCATTTTGGGTTTCTAGTTACCCGTCTCCTAAGAAAAATTTCCAACACATGTAAACTGCTAATGAAATGTTATCTCCCTAAAGGAAGGTACTGAAGCCTTGCATCTGATTTTGCTGATGGAGTTACAATACTTTTATCAGTGGCCTATTAAGCAGTACTACCACATTATAGCATATGTAAAAGCTAGCCCTCCAGCTGGACAGTCTACATGTCTCATTATACTCAGATGGGATATAAATTACATCTACCCACATTCAGCTGTATTTCCCTATTCCAAGCTCCGATGTAGAAACAAAGGTCTCCGAAGCATGAGTAGTACTATCTCTTGCGTCATTTTGCATACACTGGCAAAAATAACCGCTGATACCACCCAACCAGTTCTCAGTATGGAAAGAAACTGTTGCTATCCAGGAAAATACAAAAATATCGTTAAGTGACTTGGGTTATGCGTAGGTAATTTACAACATCACAGAAAGGAAAACGCCAGGAAAAGCAGAGCGAGTATGCATGGCTAAATGTCAAACTGAGCGAGACAAGCCTGATGAAGAGAGTACAGGCACCAAAAAATTAGGCATGACCGAGGGTAAACACATTTTGATCTACAGAAGTCTCATTGAGCAACACATCGAACTTTTATGTAAGACTGAAATAGATCCTATGGTTACTGAACTGAACTGGACTTGATATGCATTTACAGATGTTATTGCTTTACAGATAAATATTGACACCCCTTCTATATACTTTAGCATTGAGCAAGCTTCTCAGAGAGAATTTGCCTTTTGAATGCTTTGCAAAACACAATCTACATCTAATATACTGTGTTAAAAATAGCAAACAATAAAGATAAATACTTGTAGCATTCAGGACCTCCCGTACACTCAGGCTCGTCACTGTGTTCTCTTTTCAGCTTCATCATCTTCCCTGGTGACTGAAAAACCTTCCTCTTCTCCTTTGTCATAAAATTTTGAATTTTCATCTTCCAGCTTAGAAGAGAGCTCAAAGGGAACCAAGAAGTTCTTTAAAAACAAGTGGAATTCACAGTCAAATTATTTTTAAAAGGGGACAGTGATTTTCTATAGAAGCACAGCCCAACAATAATTTAAAACACAATAATCATAAAATGGGATCCTTGTCAAACCAGCGTGTGGCCATAGTGGGCAATGATCACAAACAAGTCAGCAGTTAGCGTGCAGGTATCATGCTTGTGAAAGACAAAAGGCAACTGGGATATTTCTGACTTGGCCAGTTCTCTGCTCTGGTGCCTCATGCAGCCCAAAGAAGAGGCATCGCCCATCACACAAGGCACGCTGTGCCATGATGGAGACAGAGCAAGAGCTACCTTCCTTCCATGAGAAAAGTTGATGGAATCACTTCCTGATGCCATTTATCAGTGCAGCCACAGCAGAAAAGGACACCTAGGGCACATGTAGATTCACTGGTGAGTGCTGCAATATTCCCATTCCGGAGCTAAAATGCCTACTATTGTTTTGATTTGAAGTTTGTCTATTTAAAGTGACCTGTGGCATTCAGATATTCCCCAAGAACAATTATCTCCAGGACCTCTTTCACCTAGGACTGCATACCTGCCAGCCTGGAAGTGGAAGAAGACCATAGCATGATTTCTCTTCTCAAGATTAAGCAGATAAAGCTGAAAATCGGGACACCATTTAAAGCTAAGAATTTTTCCTCTCAACCTCTGAAGTAGCTTCAGGCATGGAAATTCATGGCATCTGCATATGATACACTCCAATAAAAAAAATTACCTCTATTACTACACATCCTAGTCTTGTTTAAAAATGATGCAAGTCTGCCCTTAGAGAAGAAAAATGAGCAATCTGTAGAGCTTTTCACCAAAAAAAAAAAAAACCCAAATAGCTTTCCAGTTACCTGGCAAACAACCAATAAAGAACCAAAGAACTCACAAAGCTGCAAAAGCAAAGGGCCATTAGTCAAGTGCACCAGTGTTCTTTGGTGACATGCAGCTTCTCAAAGCAATGTTTGCTTAGGAGAAACAGGAACACAGGATATTAATGACCTGTTCAACCTGTTCACTTCAAATACAGCACAGGGCAGCTTGGTTTAACACTACACGTGCAAGCTCTTAGCGGCACCACTGGTGACCATCTATTTGAAAATGCATGGGCAAAAAAAAAAATCCAGTTTTTGAAGCTCGGGATATTTGATGGAGACTACTGGAGATGATACTACTAATGCTATGTACCACAAAAACTCCAGAAAATGTAGAGGAGAAGCACATAAACATTTACAGACCCTGCAATGTCAGTGCATGCTCAACATCAAGATCCTTAAAAGAAACGAGCTCTAGAATGGGTGAAGTGTTCACATCTTGATGGACTACAAAGAGTTCGTATCCGCTTTTTACAAGATCTGTAGGAAATCAAGATCCCTCATTCCAAGCTCTGAGGCATTCAACGAATACAGTGCTAGGGGAACTGGACACCAGCTTTCCACCTCACTCAATACATTTGGAAGTTATCTGTTTAGTCATTGTCATGATGCCACTTGAATGGTCTACCAACAATTGGCATTCTCTTCCACACATAAACTAACACTTTTATAGAAGAACACCACACTTTTAGTTGTATTCCTTCTAGTGGTTTGTATTACTACTGTAGAATACTGGAGATTATTAGAAAGAAAAAAACAGTTAAACCAAACACACAAATAAATCAGGGTGGAACATACTGCAGCCCTAGTAATTCTCTTACTTTATTAAAAGACCTTGTTTTTCTATATAGCAGTGCCATTTATATAGTCATTTAGTTGACCCACAGAATTCAGCAAGCAAGGTCTCCTGCTGCTGCCAGTAGCACTGGCTTTTACCTCGGCCCATGGTGGAGCTCCTTGCAGACCTGTGCCTGATGGCTGACACAAGAGGGGTGACAAACTGTGACCATGACAGCTCTGCAGCCTGTTGAATTCTCCAGCAGCAGGAGCATTTCCATGCTGGAGTCGCCCACTCCTCCTGAAGACAGCCTCCTGTCTGCAAATCTCCCAGGTTATCAGGAGCAAAAGTGACCTGGCCTTGCTCCCAGGCAGAGCCATTCTAGAAGAAACAGAACCTATTCTGCAATGAGTCTGTGAGTTGTCATACTGATCCCTAGAAAACAGTTTGACTCATGGGATGATCCTGGATTGGCTCCCTGGATATAAACTCACCCTCAACTACAACCGGGACTAATTTTCTTGTGTGTGACAGTCTAAAAGGAAAGATTATTTACAACATTCAGAACTGGCCCCTCCACCCCCACAGAAATGCACAGTAGTAACGCTCATTGCTCAGACAGAAGAAAAAGTTGGATAAACGCTCAGAATTTATGAAATCCCACTTAGGAAAGTTTTGTACGTCAAGATGCAGCCACCTGCTTTATAGCATAAAGTACGAGAGAAAAAAGAACCTGTACAGTGAAATGAATAACAGTAAGCAATGAAAGGATACAAGAACAGTAATCTGCAGTATTACAAAAATGCTATGCAAGAAAGAAATTCCTCTGTATCTAGAAATTATACCTTAGAATCTCAGTAATAGTACTTACACATTTTAAAGTACCAACAGGCAAATCTCCTGACCTGTAGCTAACTCATGAGCAAGTGCTGCTTGTTCAGAGCTTACTAGATTTTGAACAATGTGGCTACTGATGAATCAGTGTAACTCAGTGTAGTCCAGTGCGGATTAATTAACCCCCTCCCCAAACTTCAACCATTATTATAGGTAGATCAGCGCAAAGTATTTCTTTTATGTGCAGCACCAATTAAAAAAGTAGTTTTCCATAAGAAATTGTCCAGAGTAATAGCAGAAGTATTTTAATGCTATTGTGTAAATTTGAGTTCCTCCTTCCCTTGAATGCTATTCTTTGTCCTAGATTATCAAACTGAGTTTCTAAGGCGTTAATGAGCAACTTCCACTGGGGCATGTAAGTATACTTTGTACTTCTGAAAAGTCACATGGACAACAATATAAAAGAGTAAACAAAACCCAAAAATGCAAAAGACAACAATAATAACTGAAGGCTTAGAGACTTTCAGATGAGGAACAACAGTGGAAAGTTGCTTTCATTTCACTCTGGAGATGTTAACTACACACATCAGCATTCCCTGTATAACAGCGATCAGCACAAAAGGGTTCTCTGGAAATTGCTAAGGAACAGACATTTTCATGACACGAGGAGAAAATGACAACTCATAAAACCAGGTTACAAATTTAAAAACTACAGAACTACAAACAAGACTAACTTACAGACTGCCTGCTGAAAAGACATTACTAAGGATATGTAGTCTTCCACCAGACTCTGGCAAATTTAGGAATAGTCGGTGTTTTCACGTGGGTTAGGAAAAGGAAGAAGTTTGGCTGTCTGCAGTGAACAGCCTATGAGCCGCCTGGCAGTGGAAGGAAATCCCTCTCCAAGACACGTACATCCATGTGCTGTCAGGAGTTCCTGTCCCTGCTGTACCTGCCCCTCGTGTTTATCGGAAGGCAAATATTGGGCTTGTCTGGAGCATTGAGCTCAGCTGGTCTGGCTGTTTTAATCCTTTGGCACCTTACAACAGGATCTTTTAATTTGATACTAGTCAAACATACCATTAGTGGTATGCTTTATTCTTTTATGCCTAATGCCACGGACCTGGTGAGGGAGAGCTAACGTTACAGGAGATTATCGTTACGGCTCCCCTCTGCCGCGCGCAGGGAACTGGGCAGAGACCGATTGCTGCTGTCAAAAATCGCCCTCTCCCACCTGCGTTTCAGCCTTAACATCCCTCCAGCTCAGCAAAATTGCGGCAGCTGCCTTTCCACTACTGACAGAACGGGGCACTAAATAAAAAAATGGTAGTACCCTGCTGCTTTCCTGGGATTCTCTATCCAGGCTGTTCTTAGAAAGCGAATTAGCAGTATCTTTTGTTTTAAAAGGGAGAGCTCAAAATGAGGACACCCAAATTCAGCCACTGTACCCTCTCTTTCTCTATCATCTCTCTTATGCCCCATGTTCAGTTCTCCCCACTCTGCACCCTCCTAACCTCCCAAAGCAGAATGAGGTCTTTCTCCGGCCTTCCTGACACGAGAAAACAGCAGGGATTTTGTTTAAAGTCAAGTCAGTTTGGCCAAAATCAGTTGAAGACATTCCAAAAGTTCAATGTCAGTGTGCCTCGCGCAGTTTGACTCAGCCCACGCTCTACATGCCGGAGCCAAACGGTGCACACTTGCACACTTGCACACAGAGTCCCTCTGTGAAAGGTGAGAATTCCCACCTCACCTACCAGGTAGGCAGAAAGAGAGATAAGGCGACAGATAATGGGGAACCGCATGGCATTTCCTGCGGCCCCCCTCCGGCTGGAGCTGTCGGAGCTGGCTGCCGTCCATTCCCTGTGCATTTGAAGCGTAGGAAGGCGATGTATCCCGTCCTACCCACACGTAGTTCACAGGGAGAGAGGCAACTTAGGACTTACACATAGGCAGCACCTAAACGTGCGCGTGTAGTTTCACTTATACAAGCAGTAAAAATAGCTAAAATGTAGAGATAAATATACATAAGATGAAATTTATATAAAACATCAAAGCACACGAAAATACTAAAGTATGTGAAAACATGTAAAATATATAAACTATGTATGTAGACAGGTGGCTACGCACGCATGATTTCCGAGACTTTCTGTGCGGCTGGAGCTGGCAGGCTCAGAGGATGCCGCCAGCGGGACCGGACGGCTCCAGCCCCGCTCCCGACCCCGCTCCCGGCCCCGCGGGGCCAGGTGAGCCGGCGGCGGCGGCGGGGGGGATTTGGTGAGGGGTAAGGGGGGGTAGCCCGGCCCTGAAGGAGTTACGGTGCAAGGAGCGGGATGACTTCATGCTGCCGACAACCGCTCTCGGCTGCGCCCCCCCCCG
>VZSF01006081.1:201978-319648 GCA_013398295.1 Chionis minor | reverse complement strand
TGGGAAGTGTGTGCGGGGGGGGGGGTCGCTCGCAGCCGGCCCGGGGACGGCTGGCTCCGGGCCAAGTGCCATGAAACCTCTGGGTGTCTCTCCCCAGATGTGCGAGAAGTTCACCGTCTGCGGGAACAGCATGGAAATGCTCGTCCAGAACAACCTCAACCTCCCCAAGGTGACGGAGGAAGACGGGTGCCTGCTCACCGGCTTCGATGAGGCAAGGATCCCCCTCTCTTTTCGGGTCTCGTCCTATATACCGGGGGCAATAAGCCCCAGCGGTACCTTTTTTTTTTTTTGCCTGCTCCAAAAAACTGCAAAAGTGGACCCAAAGATTTGTGCCGGCTCCGGCTGGCTTTGGCATGGCACAGACCTCCACGCTCCGTCTAAGCGTCACCCGCTCACCTGCGCTGTACACGCCATACAGCCGCGGAGGCATTTCTAAGCTGTAAGTGACTTTCTCCCCTTCCTCTCATTTCAGGATAAATGCTTGAAGAAAATCTCCAGCGGGCTTTACGCATTTCAGACATACCTTAAATACGTCCAAGAAACTTTTACTAGTGAAAAGCAGAACGTCGAATGGCTGTGCTATAGCACAGAGCACCTGGCACATACCATAAGACAGATGGTGAGTTGGCTTTAAATTCACTCCCGTAATTATTACGGCGTAGCACTGAGGCGTAGTCAGAGAAACAGGACGCTATGCGAAATTGAAATTTTCCCGCTTTCATTTCTCTCAGCGGAAACAGGTGATGGCTCCTTATGCTCACACACTTACCCTTATGACTAACTTACAGGTTTTACAAGGTTTTGTTTTCTTTTCTCAAAGAAACAGCTCTTCTTCCCACTTTCCCTTGTTATGTCTCATTTGCAAACCGACAATTAAATGCATCATATTGTTTTAAGAACAAATACGCTAATGCTGCCTGGCTCATAGTAATAAGATTTCTCAGTGAGTTTGGTCCTAATTGCAGAACAATTCAATGTTCAGTCCAAGCCTTCTAACGTTGCAACACCCCGAGAAGTAGAATAACTTTTTTTAAAAATACACACATAAATAAAAGCAAACATATTTTTACAATATTATTAATCTTTAAAGCTCTCCAAAACAAACTTTAACAGTATATTGAGATACCGATAGTTTAAAAATCAAGGAAGGCAGGTAAATTCAGACATAAGTTAATAACTTGACTAAATAAAAGGTGCTGCTTATTGAAAAGCACACTTTTCACTTGCCATCATCACGGGGCGGGGGGGGGAGGGGGGGCGAATCTTCCTTCTTTTGATTTGGTAAACTAAATGCTACTCATTTCTGACAGTCATTTCCTATGTTTTGGAGAGCTTTGAAAGATCACACTTCAAAAATTCACTTCATTCCTGCAGTTCTTACTCACGTTAATAACCCTTAACATGAATACTTTGTCATCAGGGAAACTATTTGCCTGAGTAAGAACCACCCAGGTGAGTAAGGACTGCAGAAATCTCAGGGCATTATTTCCTTCAAGGTGTTTGAAAAGCCCATTGTATGTTTGCCATACCTTTCCTAACACATTTATTTATGTCCATCAGTAAGTGAAAGGGAGCTGAATTGCTTTTTTTCACACTGTACTAGCTAAGAAGAATAGTCCTGTCAAAGGACAGCAACTGACTACCGGCTTCCCGCTTGATGTATTAGTTTGTAGAAAGTTTGTTTCATAACTGGGGGAGACTAGCCATTTTTGAAAGTGAAAAAGACTGAGGTAATTAGAACAAGCGAAATTAAACACAGTGGTCAAAAGCAAAACCTGTACTTACGAAGATTTTGAGAAAAATGAGGAGCCTTGATCTCCAGGTTGGAAGTTTTTCTTTGCAAGCGATGTCTATCTGCTACTTAAGGCAAGGAGAGCAAGGACAGAACCTGTCACCTGTGGTCAGGTAGATCCATCAGCACGATACCCATCTGCATATCCAGACACAAACTTTTAGAGCCGTGCAACAAGGAGTTGGATATGCCTGTAACTGGGTGTGTGAGCAAAATCCGCTTCCAAGTAGTCTGGACGGAAAGGATATTCCTATCTTACTGAATTTCACAAAGATGTTCCAGAAGGAGGTGCACATGCTCTCGTCTCTTATTAAAGGGTAGATCCTAAAACCAGGATGAAGTAGATACTTTATTGTTAGATCCCAAATCGTCTGAACCAGCTCCATGATTTGGGTGAGTAACTCCCATTTTCAGAAGTCGCCTACCCGCTTCACAGGACAAATTCTTCAGAGGTACCTGGGTAGCAGGTGCCCGGCGCCGTCAGCCAGCAGTAGGCACAAAGCTCCTTTTACTCATCTTGCAGTTAGGATCCCACACAGCAGCGAAAGTTGGTGACACTTAGTCTCCCACGTGCCTGAATGCCTGGAAAGTAAGAATTAAGCAGCTAAACAAGTCTGACATCTCTAGAAACTGTCATTCTACGAAAAGCGAGAGTACCTCAATGTCATCTAATTAACTTATGAGTCAGGATGTAGCAGCCGGTAGAGGTTAGGGCGAATCACGTTCGGCGTCTTCCCAAGTGACCACGCGGTGGTCGGCAGACAGCAGGAGAGGTGTGTTGATCCGTTCGGTGCAGGGTGTTGGACGGCGATGCCAGCCATTGCGGTCGGACCGGCACAAACAGTACGGATCACAGGAGACCCTCCGCTTCCTCCACAGGAATCGTAGCAGGTGTCGAGGCACCTCAAACCCCGCCGCAGAAGCGGGGCTGTGGGGAGGCACAGGTCCCAAGGACACCAAGAAAGGGTGGATGCGCAGCTGGTCGGGAACATATCATACATAGAAACCGGTTCTCTCCAGCAAGCTCAATTACAGTGTTTTAACCAGGGCACGTTGGTCTTTTTCCCAGGTGATAAACCCCGATGAAGTGATCATCCCTGACCCAGCTACCCAGGAATCCCTCCGTGCAAAGCTGAAGTCCAGTAAGGCCTGGATAGAGAAAATCACCACCCACCTCATCCTCCGAGACTTTACTTCGTTTATGGAGAAAACTGTGAGGGCCGTTCGCTATTTGAAAAACACCAGGAGTATCAGTGTCTGAATGTTTTAGTTCAGGCACAATCCTTTGTTACAAATCTGTCATGTGGCAGATGACAGTGTTGTTCTGTTTTAAGAACCAGAAACAGTAACAATGGCTTGCATTTATATATATTCTCATTTCCTTCTAGGAACTTATTTATTGTATTTAAAATATTTATTCATTTCTAATGTTTCCTAATTATATTTTTGTTACGTAGAAATAATTTAAACAAAGGACCTATTTTATTTCATTTGTAATGGTACTATTCAGAACTTATTTAATATGTATTCAAGAAAAAAAATATTTTCAGAAGCCAGAAAAATTGTTGTATAACTTACGTTTTTACAATATCTGAGATGGTATTTATGACTTATTTATATTTTTAGAACAAATAAAAGCTGATTTTTAAAAAAAACAACACCCGTATAAACTGTTTGAACTTCAAATAAGAATAAGGAACCAACCTTTGTAGCCAATTTTTAATACCTGCAGTTATCAAAATAACCACTTTCAAGAATTTTAAATTGTATCTGTATAATTAGGTCAGTTACCTACAGAGCACATATATACACACACAGACAGCTTGATCAACGTAGAGTTCTTAGTGTGGTATCAACGAACCAGATGCACTTCGGAATGAACACAGTACAGCATCATTGCCCTTGAGAAACACATGAACAACGAGTCCCATGTATTTCACACACAACACTCCATAAACTTGTAATTGCTTTTAAACGGATGCTTACAACTCAAGCAATCTCTTTTAAATGAATAAAATGGTAAGACACGAATACCATCATCTATTAGACTTACTGCTGTATCCAAGGGAATTTTGCAAGTTTGGTTAAACATCTCTCCACTCCTCCCCAAGAAGCAGGGGAAAAAGCCCAAAATCTTAGGTTCTTTCCTTAGGTGATATAAATCAACATATTGCTGGGGAGATGTCAATGACTGTTGACGATCTAATGCATTTGTCTTTTGTCATTCATATTCCACTAGCATGGACAGGCCACACAACAAGAATTCTTGACTATACCATAGAGGGGAAAAAAAAAAAAGTCCACATCCTAAGCCTCAGTACCAAACCGCTAAAACATTCCTTAGGTGTATCATCTGCTTCATTATGGCTGTGCAGGTACCTCCTACGCCCAAACTCCGAGGAATTCACAGCACACACAAAAGGATGGAAGCAGCCAGAGCCTCCTGAGCTTTGTCCCTACAAATGGTGGAACATTAATTGCCCTCTCTTTCTCTCTTTCATGCAGCATGGTGGAGCAGATGAGGAGATGAAAGGCATGCCCTGGAATGTGGATAAGGAAGTCAGTAAATTCTCCTCTTCCTCTGAGCGATCTGATCTTCTGATCCTCCACACATGCATTCCACTGCTGGGGATGCCAAAACAGTGACCAGTCCACCCAGAGCCTGCATCTCAGAGGCTCACAACAAAACAAACCACGGCTTTGCCCAATATGGTAAAACCAACGTCTCGAGTTGTGCAACACCTCAGGAAGAAAGGAGGAGGCCTCAAAGTGGTCGCTTCAAGATGTCTGCGGTGAATGGGCTTTTCTCACAACACACGAGAACCTGCTTTAGCTCTCCTGGCATGCACTCTAGGAGACATCGGAAAGCCTGGTTTGGCTTTTTCACAGCTTACCTTCACAGAGATTTTCTTAGTGACCATTTGGTTAGAGACTGTTCTGGCCCATATTATGTCCATAACAGCTATGAGACCGGAACATGGATCCTATGTTGGACCTTTTAAGGACTTTGTTATTACTATATGAGAACTGAGGGGGGCAAAAAATGAAAGAAAGAAACAAAGACCGAAAAGAAAGGCATCTCCTGGTCTCACCCTTCCCAGTAATGGGTGGTTGCCCGAGATCATGAGTTACTATGTGCACTACAGCTAAACACACCAATTTCCTCCTTGAATTCCAGGAGTACCAAAATCTCGCACAATTAATAGATAAGCGTGGACACTTTCCAGCGGCACCGTTCAGCTGGTGGCCGCCCCAGGTTGTCCGCCATTCAAGTAAAGATGTAAATGCTACTACATTCAAGGATGCGGAAGATGAGCAAAGATCCCCGCTTGCTGGGTGGGGAGGTCAACTTCAAGTCCTTCCTGGGGTGATGGGTATGGCAGATGCTGCTGCTGAGCTGCCTTCATTTTACCTGTGGCTCTTCCACAGCCACCCGCAATTCTCAGGGTACTTCTGTGCCGCAGCTGCCTCACTGGCCATCGTCTGGCTGTCACTGTGCCAACGTCAGGGACTGTCCCCAGGATAAACACCACTTGCTGGAATCTACACTCACTGGTGCTTGTGGCACATGAAGACCTGCAGTGGGGAATTCATACAGAAGTCGGAGGAGAACTAGACACTGTTGAGCATGTTCTTGGGCCAACTTATCATCCTTTACCCAGTTTGCTGTGTAGAAAGTATTTTACAGCAATCAATAAAACACACATGGATGTTTATTTTAGTTGGCAGACCAGTGCAAACACATAAAAAACCAGGACAATAGGAAAAATGAGCATTGCTAACTCATATAAATCAATCCTGAAAAATAACTGTGCTACTTTTAGCAACACTTAAATACCTCAACGCTTCTATTGAGAACTCCTCCTGACAGCTAACTCACTAAGCAAGGAAAAAAAAAGACAAACAAACCAACACAAACCACCTGCTATTGTCCATAAAAAGTAGGAAATTACCCAGCAAAGAAGCATTCTGGCTGCTGCTGCTGCCCAGGATCAGCCCCTCCCCACAGATCCCAGCTAGCCTTTCCCAGTGTCCCCATTGCACCCCTACTCGTTAACCTCACACAGAGGTTTTGGAATGCTCAAAAGATTACTAACTCACTTCATCCTGAATTTGCTTTCCCAATGCAGGAAGAGGGTAAAGCTATGTTAAAAGGCATGCATATGCTCTACAGTATGCAAGAAAAAGCCCACGGTATTAACAGACAGTGTTAAAGATGAGAAAATGTTTCTTGGTGCTGTGGAAATGACGCTAAAATGCTAGACGAGAGAAAAAAAAAAATTAACACCACAGAATGCGACCTAATACTAAAGTAATCTGTAATGCAAAATTCCTTAATTTTTTTTTTTTGCAATGACAAATGACAGTCTCTGAAGTATCATTTTTCTATTTTTCAACCACACTTTTTTAACTGCCTTACCTATCTGATGAAAAAAAGGAAAACATTTCAAAAAATTTCAGCCTGATCCACTTCCCAGATTGCAGGACCATTCCCCTGCCCGGTAAACCTATGTACTGATGTAAACACTAAATTTTGGTGGAAAGAACAACTATTTGAAAGAGACCGTCTGCAAGTCTAGTACCTCCAGAGATTTAATTAACAGCTGATGGCAAGTGAGGTTAGCAAGGCAGAGCTGATGCTACAAGAGATCATTGACACCGCCAGTGAAGCAAGGGGAACAGGATCACTTTTCAGTGGTAATGAGCCATTTGGTTGGCTTAGCTCAATGGGAAACTTCCCGCTAAGTTTGCCACTGTTATTTGTGACTAATAATCTTTTCCGCATTCAATTTAAAATGGTGGAAAGGTAAGTATACAATAGTATACATCAGATCCTAATGGTCAGGAAGTGCTGCCAAATCTATATATATATAAAAAACACTACAAACCTTGTGATAATGGGTGGGAAGCTTTCTGTAAACCCTTGCTTCTCGAGTCAAATGATTAGATAACAATTTCTGATCTGTCTCACTGCACGCCTGTCTTCTTGGTAAGAGGAAAACCAAAACCCACCTCCTCACCCCCAGAAAATGCAACCTCTGTAGGCTCCAACATTGAAATACCATTTCCACCCTGAACTCTTAACAAAAATCAACTAACTCCTGTAATCTAAACACATTTAGCCAAATCTCGATATACTTTCAAGAGTGACTTTGGCCATCATCAGATAACACACAACAGAAATTTTGCAATCTGAATTTTTGTTCAGTGACTGGAATCTAAGAATTTTCGATCTGTAATGAGAAAATTCATTTTTTAAAAAATTAAACATTAATCTTCAGATTCAGAAAACTGAGATTTGACTTGCCCTGCCATACTTACTTCTACCAGACAGTGCTTACCTAACACCGCATTTTCAGGATTTTACACCGTTTCAACTGTACATTGAGCAAAATTCTGACTAGTTTCAGTAATAGCCAATGTATTTATGATTAGTTGTTTCTTTATTCCTTTGAACTTACATATTAATACAGTTCTATATTCTGTACCATATAAATAGGGGTAATATGATGTATAAGCAACTTCTATTAACAGGTTTATTACCTGAAAGAATCACAGACACACACAAGTAAAATCACCTAGGAAAACCTCAAAATTTCATCCTCAGCTCAAAAGAGAAAAATTAGCAGCTATGGCATCACTACTGCACGGCAATAGTCTTTGTGTCCTCTACCACTTCAGGAAGAGATGTAAAGGGACCATATACTGCCTGTGCCTGTGGATCCTACATTAGCACACATTATCAAATACAATGAAGTTCAAAGATGTCCCCCAAACTGCAAGACCTATACCCCTCCAAATCATACAGCCCAGTGACCTGGGATGGGACTGTAAAAGAAAACGGAATTTGTTAGAAGACACACCATGTGGGATGAAGGCAGACGTAAAGGCAATCTTCCCGTCTGGCTGCAGAGGGACTGCTTTCAGGTTGCACTGTCAAAAATTGCACCATTTAGGAGGGTCTCTATGAGAATGAAGTGGACCCTGAGAAAGAGAATTGGAGCATAACTGGAAATTCGGGCTTATCTCACTTTCCAGGCTAATAACTGCTCCCTGCTTTGCAGTTGCTCAAACTTCTTATTTTTGATAGAAACTTGGAATTAATTTCTTAATTAGAAGACATAATCAGAGAATAAAGATCCTTTTCCACTTAGCATATACATATCTCCTCTGTCTTACCCATCCCCTAATCCTGAATTAACATATGCACAACCAAGAAACAATGCACATAACCCACAAGCTTAACCAAGAAACAGCTATTGCATTGCATACCATCATGGAAAAGTATTTAGAAATTGCAATTAAGTAGTCACTTGTAAAAATTAAATTAGTCATATGACATTTAACCAGGATGTGGTTGCTACTCTTGTGGTGAGAATACATGTCATGAGCTTTTATTTCCAAATATATCATCAGTATCATCATAGCTTAAATTCCAAGTCTGTAATGAAGTATTTCCAAAAATATTCAGGGTATATAGTTTGAGCATTTTTTCCTGATAAAACCCAATGTGTTAAATCCCTGTTTCATTTACAAAACAACGCAATAAAAATACATCTTAAGAAGCACTTTGCCATCTACATCCTTTTTGGAAGGTAGCTGTACAAAGAAGCAAAGGATGGGTTTTATACATTGCTTACACAGGGTCCTGCTGGGACAAAATTATGAACGTTGTTTTAGTTTGCAAAGTTTGAATGTTTGAAAGCTATAGGTTTAACTTAACGTGAGTTTTGTTGATTAATTAATTCAAGGAAAAAAACCACATACCCTCCGTTTTATGACTGTGATGACATACAGTTCAGTGCCTTTATACCAGCTGTATCTACATCAGGAATTTGTAGCAGAATTAAATACGTGTTCCAAATTCCCTATCGGCTTCATTTTTACCTCACGAATGGCCAGGCTTCGAAGAGTTTTTGGACCAAACTAGTAGCTTCCTTCATAGATTAACTTATAAATAACAAACTTATACTGAAAGCTAGATATCTGACTCCAGCTGAATACAATGATGGAAGAGGCAGATTTAAGGAAAAAAAAGAAATGAAAGAAAATACAGAAACTGTTCCTGAATGGTAAAACCACCGTCAGCTGTGGCGGTCAGTGCGCCAGTGAACAAGACATTCAGAAGACAGGGTATCATATTGATCCTTGCTCATCAGAACTTCCTGACACCTTGCTAACAGTTCACACACCATCTGGCTAAAGGCGAAACAGCTCATTTTTCCACTCATGGGTTAAGAACAAGCCCTTGTTCAGACACACTCCTTGGAGACCAAATAAAAGCCATTGCTGCCATTGTCACTCTTGCGCAGGAAGTGGCCGAGAGGCAGACCAGCACCTTCTGACAAGGAGAAACTCTCTGATGTGAAAGGATCATGGGACTACAGGTCACCTGAGATAGAGAACGGGGCATTCTCCTTGCACTGAAATCCTCAAGATGCCTTCATTTTTGGCAAGCAGCATCATGAGCGCAGCAGCCTCTGATCTTCCTAAGACTGGTCCAGGTGGAAACATTCCCCTTGGCCCCTTGCACAATTTGGCTGTCAGCAGGTAAAACAGGCTGCAGGGACAGCCTCCCACCCGGGGTATTTCCCTGACAATAAGGCAACCACAAGCACACTCCACCTCCACTTTGCAGTCACAAGGTACGCGGCTGAACAACTCCTATCTCCAGCGAAGGGGAGATGAAGACACCTCAAAGTCAGCACAATCTTCACAGCACACAAGAAGGCATCAGTGATTTTATTTCACGTATCTCAGGCTGTAGCCTTGAGCTCAGCCGTGGAAGTCACAGCTTGATTTTCAGTAAACTACACTCATTGACTTCATTGCAACACAGAGTTCACGCGTGGTCTCACAGGACCACACCACAAACCCCGCTCCAGGAAAGAATCCATACTTGGCTGCCGAAGCCACTGATTCACTTGACAAGAGATCAATAGTCAAGCAGGGGAGCTCATGTTTGTTCATTTTTAAGCGTCTCCCATCCGACTGTAAAATAAAACTTTCTCAGATTTTACCGGGGGAAAGATGGAAAAGCAAAAATTAAGAGATTAAAACTCTTGGAACAAGTAAGACCTAACTTCCAAGTCCCTGGCCCACAGCCTTGACAAACATGACAGTCCCTCCACTTTACTCCAGAGACCCCTCCTCTTCTCCCTAGCACCACCAAAAAAGTCTTGACAAAACTAGCATATTTGCTGAAGTTATTTTAGGGAAGGCAGGTTCTTCATAGGAATCTGTTTAATCTTTAACTTCACAGGACACTGATCTGCTCTAATAAGCACATCTGAATTTTGTGAAAATGACAATAAATGCAAAGTAATTTCAAGACGTTGCTACCAAAGAGTCCTTCATTTTCAAACTTGAAAAAAAGATCTCCAACTCTGTTTTTTTCACCTTACAGTTAATTATTAAGACTTACGATTAATGCTTATTCCGTTTTTCAAGGGCAAAAAAAGAGGAGTGTTTATTTAAGGAGTTTCACTCACCTTTTAGTTACAGAGGAAGAGCTATACTCAATGAAATACTGGCTGTTTGTGCAAATTCAAAAACGTTACACTAGATATTGGCATTCAATTTCACTTGACTTGAACGTACTATGAAAGCCACTTTTTCCTCGATGTGAAACCCCGAAGAGTCTATGCTAATGACTTTCCTGAACTATACTCCATTTTTTAAAAAATAGAACAATAATTTCACTTGCTTCCACAGTAGCAGAGGATTACCAAAAATCTGCTATCCAATGTGCTTTAAGCGAAATTTTAAAATAAAGAATTGCATAAGCAATATTTATCCAATAATTTCAAGTCTTTGAGAAAAAAAATGAACTACAACAAATTTGAAGGGAAATTTTCAGGACAGTGAGGTCACAGAATCTGGCTTGTGATTGATATATCTGTGCTTATATAAGGCTTTTAACGAAAGAGACAACACTTCCCTATTTCTCTACCTCTTGCCAAATACTATTATGCTTGGAAAGCAGCCAGAGCAGCCATGTGGTGGTTAAGACCCACAAACCACATCCCCAAGTGTCTGACACACAACGGAACACATGAAATACACTTCTGCAGGTGTCTGGGTCCACCCACCCACTGCTGCACTGTGTACCCTTGTGAAATGCAAAATCTGGTTTTCAGAAATCGGAGTTACTTTACACCGAATACCGTATCTCTTAGTATTGAATGTATCGGATTATTCCACTGGATTCAATAGAAGCAAAAATGTTCCTGATCAGGACTAAAGCCACTATTCAAGTACCAACAGATGATTTCATTACTATCGTAATTTGGATCGGTAAAGAAAAAGGATCAGAATTTGAACTACTTTCATAATTTAAACTGTATGAGCAGTTGCATTAATCTCAAGTTACCATGAGAAAAAAGACACGAGAAAAGCTGCAGTAGCAACAGGATATAGGGGTCACAAGCGTTCTGCATTCAGTCCTTGCTCTGTTCTCCCGTCAGCGGCCTATCATCATTAGCTATTCCACTATTTCATGACATCTGATTTAATTACTATGATTGATGTCATTTTAAGGAACATGCTGGTTTGCATTAACTCTCATAAATGTTTCCCACGTTTTTTGGTTTTTTTCTTTGCAATTCTTGTCTTTCAATTTAATTTTTCCCTCTTGGCTCGTTTCCTTTCCAATCACGACTGCCCTTAAACACAGTAACATTTTACCATGAATTTTCATAGCAGATGAGAAACGGAGGAATCTGTCATTCCTTAAAACATTTAATTAATGTAAAAACATTCTGAAAATCTATAGGGTTAAAAAAAAAAGCCAATCTGAAATCTAGAGTACTTTTGTTGCAATGGTAGTTTGAAGCCATTAAACTTTTTTCTTTTTTAATCACAACATAGATACAAACTAGTCTGTACAGTTCTAGAGGGGAGAGAGTAATTTACCCAATGCTGCTTCTGTTTAACAGAAACCAAGCAGTTGCTGTTTCAGTGCTTGAATATCAGTGTTAAAACGGAGAAAAGCAACTGAAGCCAAACCAACAAGATTCCAAAGAGCAAGAGTTTGGAGTAAAAATAAAGCATATACCTTGTTTAGTGTACATTTTTCCTCCTTCAGTTGTACATTAATCACTTCCTCTTACAGTAAGAGCACTATATATGCATACACACACAGAGAGCGTTTTCGTCGCATCCTCCCACCCCATCCCAAATTACAGAAAATGTACATAGCGTTTAAAGGTAAATTTTGCAGAAAAGTATACTTTTTACTATCTGACTATGCTACAAAAAAACCATATACAAAAACATATACATCTCTCAATCCTTAATGTATCCAGAGACGAGCAAATCCAAGAGGAAGGAAAAAACAAAACAGGTCAGCATAGTGACCAGCTGCAGAGGCTTACCAACATTCGGGCAAGAAATCTTTGAAGAATATTGAAGTATTTAAAACACTAGCTCATTTTTCTGGTTACTGTGAAGATAAAGAGGAATCTTTACCCAAAAGACCATCATAACAGGCATAAATATGGGAGTTGACTGCCACCATATTTTGTGGGAAAAAAACAAACACAAGCACACAACGGGTTATCCTTTCTGTAATAAAGAAATTACTTCATTGTACTTATGTAAAGACAAACAATGCATATCCATTCAAATTGTATTTATTTAATTACACAGTAATGCAAATAAGTTAGGTCCATATAAACTCCATTTTGTTGTATGTACAACCTATGTCATTAGCAAGCTGATTGAGCCAGCTGGTGTCAGTGTCCGCCTCATCCTCTGGAATGTACGTATCTTCAGACACCTTCTCTGCCCATCGGCTGGTTCTACAACAGGACCGCCACATCCTTCATCCCCAAAGCAGACTGAAAGGGGAGGGGGGAGGAAACGAAAGTCAGATTTCAGCACATTCTTGTTTTTAAACGGTTATTTGTAAAACACAAGTCTGGAGGAACAGCCTTGTAAACATACAGAATAAATGCTAGCCCCTCAAATACTGAAATAATGCCGCCTTTAAAATAAAATTTAAGCCTACAGAGCACAAACACGTGCTCAGAAAAATTGGTGTCTGTAAGCTTCGGATTAGATCAAACACATGCTTCTGGTGCCTATGTACATACACTCTGGTATGAAATACATACTTTACGCTGTGCAGACATTCTCAATGACCCAAGGGGGAAAAAAAGCGCCTCAAACTGCTAGTGCAGTTACACACAGAAACACTGTCAGGAACCAACTCCAGCAAGTTAGCTCCTAAGACAACAAAAGATTTTACTGAAATTGTAACACGATCTTGACACATATTTTTTCATATTTTCTGCTGTTAAAAGCAGCTCCCGTGAACCACTGAACCCTAAAAATGGGATTTCTATGCATTGTAACTATGTGAAGCTAGAAGACTAATGTATGACTTTGCAAACAATACAGGCCATCAATTATTTGTCTTAGGAACACCTGGTTCTGCACAGTAACCAAAGTTGTTTCAAGACAAGTAACAGAGTCACACTTTCTTCAACATTGTAATTTAATTAGTTTAACCCATGGAAGCCCTCCAATACCACAAGACTTTAAGTACTACTAATGCCATGACATGGTAGCACTAACACAGTCCCACAAGAAAGAGGCAACATGAGCAAAGGCACTTTGCTTCCTGACAGTGACCTATATTGAACAACATAGCCCTTTATTTCACGCAGCTTTTATGCAGTATTAGTACCACATCTGCAAAGGCAGGAGACTGGGTTTTATTTTAAATTCATGGTAGAAAGCTGAGAAGTTACTCCTCAGTACAGAAACTTGCATACACTAGCTCTAGAATAGACCAGAAAGGCAGCTTCCACTGAAAATGTACAGGAAGTCCCATATATTAAAAGCTGTGCAAGACTCAGAGAAAAAGCCTCCTGAGAACTTGTGTTTTGCTGTCTTCTCCTTTGGATTTCTAAAGAAACAAGAACCACAACCAGCTATGCTTTCACCTTAAGCAATTACCAAAAAACCCGGATGAAAGCAACCTTTGCAACTGTTACAGAGATAACAACCAAACCAAGAACTATCTGCATTGGGTTTGCAGGTACATTTGGAACCGATACATACCTCCAGATAGTTGGCTCAGGCATTCCAGGATCTGCACCTCTCTTAAAACCTGAAGTGAAACATACATTACATATATACATATAAATATGTATGTGTAGACTCCTACACAGTTAAAAAACAATCATATTATTCCAGCCCATTAAATTGCAATAAAAAAGAAAACCTACTGAGCAGAGAACTGCGATTCATGAAGCTGTGTACTAACTTGAATAAAAATCATACATAATGTACATTCTTTTCAGGGTTAGAAAACAGAGAAAATAAATACAAGTGTACGGTTTTATATTTTTTTTTAAAATCCATACCTGCATCTTTATCTGACTGAAAATTCAGGGACAACAACCAATGTGAGACAGAGGAGGTTAGCGACCCTGAGGATCAAGACATACATACCTATACACGCACACGGATTTTAAATGTTCAGAAAGCGACCTACCAAGGTGGTACCAACAGCGACACCTATAACTGGTATAAGCAAGCACCCCGCATCCTAGCAAGCAATATTCTGCAATGACATCTGATGCAGAACTTAAAAGTCACATTTCAATAACAGTTCACTCAGTTTAGGGTAACAGAATTCTAAATGTTATATCATCCTAAAAATCTATTTTTAGTGGCACTTCTTGAAAAGCTACCTAGTACTAAAGCTTGCAAAGAAACAAGATGTTTGCCAGCCTACTAACACCCACAAAAATGAAAAGAAAGTTAATTATATAGAGTTCATCCCCAGCTAATGACTCAAATACCAATTCACTAAAGCAAATGTATGCTAGAGATGCAACTGAAGGTTCAGTGTATGAAATATCTTTGCCCGCTGGGCTGTAAATTAAAAGTCTTGAAGCAGAATCATGCAATTCGTGCACTGTTCAACACACTCACTCCTATACTTGCTATCTAGAAATGGATGTTATAGGAAAAAAAACATTATTTCCCTCGTTTACAGAAAATAAATAATGTCAGCCTGCCTCAAACATAGGCCATGAAGGTTAATGGAAAAACTTCCATTAACTTTATGGGCACTGGGTTAGCTCTTTGAAGATAACGTTGTGTGATCCGAGACTATTAAATATCCTGAGCCCCTTTCTTTGGTTGCCACACTGTTCATCAAAACTGATTTAAAATTCATGAAGTTGTACTAGGAGTCACACTCTCTGTGTGCGAACATTTCTGGCTTCCCCACGCTCCCCCCAGTGCTTCTAAATAAGCAAGCCAGGTTTAACAAAACTGCACTGGTCTAATTTACCTACTTAAAACAGGGGCAGCCACTTCAAAGCAAGTTTAAAAAATACAACAAAAAACCTCCTGACCAATGACCTATATTGCACATTCACATACTCCCTTGTACATCCCCTGAGCACCCCATCCTGACCTAGAAAGCCTTTCAGAAAAAGTTAAAAGCTCAAAATTTCTGAAAGTTTCCTTGCCTGTGTTTAGTTTAGCGTGTATTTCACACGTGCATGGGTCAGTACAAAAATTTACCTTGAATCAGTGACACCAAGGACTGTGTTGCCTCTTGCCCTTCCACTGCATCACACCTTCCCTCCCAGATTCAAATGTAATCCCAGTACAAAACAGGTTCTTCCAGTTCTACAGACTTTGAGTGCTTGCCACCTCCAAATGTCTATGGGAAGCAAAGGTGGCACTTGCACATCCTCCTCCCATCTGCTTACATTTAATGCCCTTTCATTACAGCAGGCGAAAGTATAAGAAGGCAATGTAGATGGAGAACAGCACACTTATTTCCGGAGGTATGAAGTTAAACTACTACATCTTAGTAGTAGTTTAGTTTCTCATCGCTACATAACAGAAATATACTGGGCACCCTCATATTAGTGAAACTGTAAACACAATAAGATGGCTTTATATGACTTGATTAATTTCCTCTGGTGCCCTCAGAACAAAGAGCATCTTTCCCATGCTCATGGATACCATCATAAAAGTAAAATCAAAACAAAACTGCAGCAAGAGCAAAATTAGGTCACAAAACACCGCTGAAATTCCCACCCAAAAACTATCAAATAACTGATAAACTAAAAACGGAAGTGTAATTAAACTTTAAATCTAATACTGCCAATTAGTTTTTTCTATAGTGTTTGAAGTGACCTCTTTACTCGTAGTTGATAAAGCACCTAACGGTTGAAGAGACCAACTTTTTCCTGATTGTTATCTATTATGCGAACAACCAAAGCCCTTCAAATTGGACACCGCATTCCCCTCAATTATTTAAAACAACCCATCAGCTTTGGCTGTAAACACAGCAAGCTCCCAACCCTCTTTCATGTTTGCGCTCAAGGCAGAGATGCCTGCCTGTTTTAGATGCTCTTCCCAAGAGGGGCAACAGAGTTGGGGCAGAAAGTAATTCCCAGGCGGGAATCAGCCTTCCTGGCACGCCTTGTCACAGGAGAAGCGAACGAAAGTGTCGGGC
The DNA here is from genome assembly GCA_013398295.1 of Chionis minor. Classification (NCBI taxonomy): domain Eukaryota; kingdom Metazoa; phylum Chordata; class Aves; order Charadriiformes; family Chionidae; genus Chionis; species Chionis minor. Next base: position 303,362 of record VZSF01006081.1, on the reverse strand, counting down.
CTGTCGCACACGTCCGCATCTCGAGTAGGTCGGGCTCTTCAACACGGGCAGCTGAAGGCACGCAGCCCGCACTCGGCGGCACAACCACCGCGCTGTCGCGACGCCCCGCCGGCCCCCACGACAGGAGCACGCGAAACGCAACCCGGGCTCCGTCCACGGCACCAGGGCGTCCACTGAACGCCCCACGGCGCGCCGGAAACAGGAGCCGCGCCATTTCGGCGGAGACCGGTAACCGGTACCTGGCTGGAAACGCCACTTCAGCCAGAGGCCGGCAAACCGAGCCGCGGCCCGCAGGCAGCCTTCTCCTCCTGCGCCCCCTCCCCGCCGCAGGAANAAAAAACCCCACCAAAAAAACCCACAACTACCTCGCAGCTCTGTCAAGGGCGAGCTCCCCCGCCCCCTACCCCGCGGGTCCCTCAGGGCGCCGCACCGAGCCCAGGGGGTTCCAGGCCCCCGCCTCTCCCGCCCGCGCGCCGCAGGGCCCCGGTGCCGGCGGGGCGCCCCTCCCCCACGCACGTGCCCTTCCGTCTATCCCCCCCCGCAGGGCGCGCGCGGGCAGTAACGGCCTGGGCGGGCGGGATGAAGGGCGGCGCGCGGCCCCGGCCACCCCCTCCTCATCCTTCCCCCGTAGCGCCGTGCGGCCGGCGCCCCCCGTGCCCCGCCGGCCACTGACCCAGGTAGAGCACGACGGGGATGAAGCCCCAGCGGATGGCGAACTGGCCGCCCTTGAAGAGCTGCTGTAGCCGCTGCTTGGCCTCCTTGCTGAGCTTCGGCATTCCGGCGGCGGGGCAGAGGAGAGGGAGAGGAGGAGCCCAGACTCCCTCGCAACGCGGCTCCAGCGGCGGTGGGCGGGACCCCATCGCGGCGCCGCCGCCGGGTTGCGGGGAGGAGACGCTCCCTCGGCGGCGGGGCGGGGCTGGGGGGGCGGTTCTTCCCTGAGAAGGGCGAGGAAATGGCGGCCGCCCGGCTCCTTCCGCTCCCCGCCGCCTACCGGGCATGCGCAGCGCGGCCCCGGCCCGGAAGGGCCTGTGGCAGCTGCGTAAGGCGAGGGTGACAGGCCAAGGGCAGCCCGCCGGAATTGGGGCGTTTGTTCGAGGGTGAAGGGGTTACCAAAGCTGTGGGCCGTCTTCATCTGCCTGTAGGTCCTGCATTTATTTAATTGTTTGATTTTTTTTCCCCCGGTTTTTGGTTGGTTTTCTCCCTTCCTCCCCCCACCACCCCGGAGCTCTCAAGGTATGCGCGCCCTTTTCCCGCCGCCTCTGGAGGCTAGGAAAGTCCCCTTTTGGTAAGTGAAAGGTAGAGATGGAACGATAAGAAAAACGTTTCTGGGTGAAATTGGAAATGCCTCTCCATCTTTTGTACCCAGACTGCGTGACGCGTTCAGTCTGTGGCAGTGCAGAGTTCTGGGAGTGAAAGCTTGACCAGAAACGTGGGGAGACGTGTTCTGGTTTTAGACCTAATATCTAAAAAATGCCCATGTGGCACTTAGGGCTTGTTGTCCTTACAAACTTGGGGCCTGGATAGGTACTGGGGCACTCTTTTTTTTTTAATTCTAACTGATAAATGAGTGGTCTCTGCAAGAACACCCTAGCCACCAAGCTATTGTCTGTTTGACATCACTACTCATGAGACATCTTGCTGTCTGTGCCATTGGCTCAGCCAGTTATGTCCTATTTGTGCCAAGTTTTCGTTCTTTCTCGGGTCGTCTGCTGCCTTTTGCTCTAATGCCAGATCCAGGTCTTCAGGTTCCTGGTATTACTAATGCAGCAACAGAATTTAACATTGGCAGTCTATATCATGGCTGCTAACTATATCAAGCTCCTGTCTTAGTTTGGAGGGAATTTAATTGCATCTGGAGACTCTGAAAAAAGGTTTTAGAAATCACTCCTTGTGACAGTGCAGAAATCTATTCAGCTTGGTTCATAGTCAAGATTTACTGACCAGGCACAGTTTAGGTTCTGCATGTTGTGTATTGGTTTGCCTAAAGCAATTACTTGAACTTCTGTAGCCACTTTGTCACATTAAGAATAACAACAGGTCAGTGCTTTTTAGATTCAGAAAAGAATCCAGGACTATAATAAACATCACTTATACAGATACGTCATTTCCTCTTCCAGTGTGTGGATGCCTGCTCTGCCATTCTGTCATGATCAAAATGTGAGCTTATAGCTTGCTCTTTCCTTTCCAGGTATGGAAATGTGAGGGATTTTGGCAGCCCACAGCTTGCTTTTGACATAATCTACCATTAATCAAAATGTGGGGGATAAAAGAGTATTTTGGTGATGTGGTGGCACAAACGTGCTGTCACATTACAGAATACACCAATAGCCTTTCCTTATATGCACTGTGCTTTCTTATGCATTAAACGTGTTGATGGGATACCATCAGTATTTCTAGTCATGTGACTGACATATTTAATGATAATCTAACAAGTAAAGCTGAGGCTTAAGAGTTTGTGAGTGGCTTCTCTATAAACTGAATAGCTTATCCCTAAAGAAAGGTTAGGCACCAGTGCCCTAGTCCATCAGCAGGTGAACATCACTATGAAGCTTGGACTGTGCGCCTACACCTTTCCCAAAAGAATATGCCTTCATGACAAGTAGCACGTGGCGTGATCATATGTCATGTTTTCTGTATGCATTCTCAGCCATTAGGGGCAACAAATTGTACTCCAGATAACAAAATGTAATAATGGAGGTGGATGTTGTGTCAGTTGGCTTTGTAAGAGTTACTTTTGCATGATGAAGTTTTCAAACAATCAGTTTTGGCTTACTCCACTCCTTAGGCAGCAGGTAAGCTGCTGGGATAGGTAGAATAATACTAGCTAGACATCTTCATTTCACTTAAAAAAATAAAGCGTTCCCAGTATCATCTTGCAGGTAGGGCTTTTTCCAGTTCAGTGTTTAGCAACCAGTATGATGTTACTTCAAAATAGTACCTCCAGATTAATGGAAAACTTTCAGTAACAAATCCAGAGTTTATGGAACATACTAATGAAGACTTTCCTGTGGCAGTCTTAGGCAACTAGTAATACAAATAATTCATCCGTAAAAGAGCTGCCTCCAAAGTGCTGCATGTCTGATACTTTTTTCTGGATGGTATTAAAGGTGAGTTTGCACTTACCAGTGTCGTCACGTATTCCTACTTTGTCATATCTGGCCTGCTGCTTGTACATCAGTGGATTGCTGTATTTCTGCTCCTCAAATTGAGTACTGTATAACAGCTAAATTATTTTAGGGATAATCTTCTATTTGAGCTGAGAACTCTGACTTGGAAGTGTGGTAACAAGTCTTTCCATACGTTTGCATTAGCTTACAATTTTTTGGGTATATCACTGTTGTCAGACTTTTCAAACTAGTATTTGTGAGTAGAATTGTACAGACATTCAAAATGATGAATTTACTACTCTTCTGAACAAGCATAGTGCCAGAGGCACATTCATTTGTCAGTAATGGCTTGTCATACTTGAGAAGAAAAAACTCAAACCAGTGAATGTTCTTTTCTGACCCTTGCAAAGGAAGAGAAGTGGTTGCTGCAGGATCCTGCTTTTCTGCAGTTTTTATTAAATTGATTTTCCTTTGTAGATGAGACCAAATCAGATCTAGTTCCACAATGTATTTACTCTTACAGCTTATTCTTTCTAAACTTATGAAACCAACTGTTCATTACAGCACACAGCTTGTTAATAATCTCTTACAAAATATTACAGTAAGTGTGACCCACTGTATTGGAATTAAATTCAAAAGGTATTTTCCTTAAACGTAATTTGAGTGTAAGTGGGATTCAGGAGGTTAAATATACCAAACAACTGATCCAAACGGTTAAACAGCTTTGTCGTCTTTGAGTATAAATTGGCTTAACGGTGCCACGTGTGATAGAGTATATTCTTATTGTGGATGCTCTTGAGAAAGGCTGTTCACAAAAGCGTGCCGCATGTATCAGCTACTTCTTTCCTTCACACGTCAAGTCAAGGAATAATTTTCAGAGCACAGAAACTTTCCTTGATAGCTCTCATTTCTCATACATGCTAATTCTAATGTTTGGCTAAAAGCATGTAGGTTATTTCTTTTATTTAACCATATAAACCAGGAAACGAATAGCAAGAAAGTTAGTATTTCTTTGCCACAGTTGTCTTGCAAACAAAGTCAGTGCTGTGGCCTCCAAGAGCCTGAGTGCATGTGATTTGTATGCAAATAAACCAAAATTGATTCCGTATAGCTAACGATCTAAATTTATACAGTGTTATAGACTGAAGCTGAGAAAGGGTATCTGTAAAGTAAGAAAAGTGACTGGAGAACAGCACTACTTCCATCATAACACATATCCATAGTCTCATACTGTCCGAAGTATCGTATTTACAGTAATAAACAAACCAACCCAAAACCCAACAACCTGCCCCAAACCAAAACAGAGACACAAACAAACAAAACCCCCAAACAACACAAAAAACCCCAGAACATGCCAACAACAAAGGTTTGTACTGACTCCAGAGGTTTTCTGTGCCTTTATTTGGCTCCTGTTTCACCTGGGCTGTTAGACGATTTAAAAGCTCAACAGTCCTTTGGTGAGCTATTGGCTCAGCCAAAGGTTAAAAGAGAGCGTCAGTCATCTTCCCTGCAAGGTCAAGCTGGTGGGACAGCGCTATTCAAATAATACTGAAATATTGAAAATTGGTCCCTAAAACCAAAGATGGCTGTGATTGGGCGTGAAACAATGAGCTGTTTTGTAGGGATAAGAGGCAGTACCTGAAGAAATGGCTACTGTAAGAAATTGATGGAAGCAGCTTTGCCTGGAGAAGACAGAAGCAGGATGCTGTAGGAGTGCTGTGGGTTCGAGTTCATGTTTATAATTTATTGTGCTAACACTTCCGTGAAGGATATTTGGTTTACTTGATATTTTTTTTCTTATGGATGATAATGAAGACAAAAACACTTAGAATGTTGTATCCATTAAATAAGAAAAACAAGAGCCCCAATTGCTGGAATGACAAAATTAGTAATACCATATATGTTGAAAGCTTTTTGTTAAAAAAAGTCCTCTTTGAATTTCTTTTGCCTTGTAGTTCATGTGATCAGCAACAAGAATAAAATCAGAACTAAAACTGCAGAGATTTCAACTGGGACAAGCAGTATGTGAATCCCTACTGTTTTATTAACTTGATTAGAAGTGCGGTGTTTTCACAGCAAATACCACTAACGCTCAGAGTAAACCGGCCAAATGTTTTGGGGTTTATGGGTAAAGAAGAGAATTGAGATTCTTACAGGCATAACTGAATCATGTAAGCGTCAGTCTGTGGTTCAGGGAAATAATGTCACTCAGTCTGATGGCTTCAGCTTGCCTTTGGTTTTTGGTGGAAAGGGTGCATTTCAGGTTAAGAATTCCAGACCTCTAAAGCTTTATCTCAACACACCACAAAGTAAAGCCATGCGGCAGTGCAGGCAACTCAGAAGGCTGAAGAAGGAGACAAAGTGAAGTGACATTTTAAAGTTTGTGAAAAATCACCGTAAACTCTACATAGGAAATCCCTGCAGACCTCGCCACTCCTACTTTTGAGATTTCCCCTGCAATTTACTGTCAAGAATCTGCGTTAAATTCATCTGCTTGGGACCAAAGTTTGAGTTTGACTCTGTTTAGAAGGAACTTACATTTCAAAGAATTACGGTAGATGTTTCATACTTGAGGATTACTGTAAATCAGTATAAATAATAAAAGAGCGTAAGCTAGAGGTGTTTAACAGATTTCCATTACAGGCTGAATCATTACAATGTCAGTAAAAACAGTAGTATATTATGACTAGACATTCTATTTCACTGTATTATTAAAATTAAACTTTCTATTTTTATTGTGGCCTTGTAATGATAATAATGGTCCTTTTCTTCCATTCCAGTTTGGTATTCCTATTCATTTAGTCTGATAAATCCCAGCTGCTCTGCAGTACTACTTGTCTTAGAAATGTTCCTTGTCATTTCAGAGAGACAAATACAAATGGAAAGCACTACAGTCAAAAAAGACTAAGGCTGTCTGATTATGTCATGTGGGAAATGTCAGAATTCTAAAATGTCTCTTTCTTGAATGTTGCGAAGACCTAGATTACCTGGGGATGAATATGTTTTGAGTTTTTGCATTTAGCACATTTTCAAACCATACCTGGAATACAGAGCAGTAGTGCATATAAATAAGTTCTGTCTGGATTAGAATCTCTTTCATATGAATTTCTGTGTGGTGCTCGTTGGCTGTACTCTGGCCACTGTCTGATACAGGATATTTCCAAGAGCAGTTGTATTGTCAGATGCCTAGCCAGAAAATTAGTAACATGATCAGAGTGGTAGGAGCAAAAAGCAAAGTGTAGTAATTTTGTATATTCAGTACCAAAACTATACTATTTAGTTATTTAAAAATTAAACAAAACTGAGGGGTAATATGGAGTTGAGTGCAAAGACAGTAAGAATTTCATTATTTTTCCTTGCAGCTCCTGAGGCCAGTGAAGGAGAAACAGCAGTCTGAGGTGAGACAGCATTCAACACAACCTCATCAAGTGCTTCTAGAGACCTTTGATAAGAACTGCTGTTGTGCTTAGAAATTGAATAGTTCCTGCTGCAAAACTTTGCTGTTGTTTGAAGCTTGACTTTCCTCTTCTCCCCATCTTCATTTAATAATGAAAATGAAGTGTTGCACTTAAAGATACTGCTACCTTTTACCATAGGTAGTTCCTCTAAAAACATAACAGTTCTTAAATGCATGTTTTTATGATTGCATGGATTGCTTGGCCGAGGATGAAAACAATAATCTGATTCCTCGCATACTTTCAGTGATACGCAACAAATCTGATGGATTAAAGGATTTTCTGAGGCCAAAATGAATATCCATATTTACTCATTCTTTGTTTTTAAATTAAGCTTTCTTTTTTTTTTTTTTTTTTTCTTTTTAGTATCTGAGCAGTGAAGGTTTTGGTAGCTCTAGAAGGATTTTCCTCTAATAAAATTGGAATGTAAACCTTTTGTCAACCGATCCCAACTAGATTTTTGTTGCTGAAGAGTATGTTGTCATAATGGCTCGCATCTATAAAGATTTTAAAGTACTTAAAAGATGCTTGTTTCAGGCAAATTTTTACTATGATCATAACAAGATGAGGAAAACAGTGAATATATTCTGATTTCCAAAACAGTCTTTGCTCTCGGTATACTTGTTTTTATATTAATTCTGACCTTACTACATTGTATTAAGGCAAGGCAACCATGAAACTGATAATGTAAGTCTTTGCAGTCAGTTGGCAGCATCGCACATGAAAATGAAATATTTCTCTTTGATACAGAACACAGAATTGCAACATTTGAAAAATAAGAATTGTAATTAAAAGTCATATTCTGCTTCCTCTCTTCAGTGAGCGTTTGTTGTAATAGTTTTTCTTGGCATCTGTCTACAAAAAACAAACATGCTGCTGATTTCTGACAATGAAATATTTGAAAATCATAACTGATTGATGCACAGCTTTCGCTTCACTGATTTACAATAGTGCTTTTGAATGCGCTCTTTCAGATTTTACAAGATGAATGTATACAACAACAAGAAGCTACTAATTATCTCCTGGTTGTAAGCAAAGAGAAAACAGGTAGTAAAGCAAAAAGAAGGACCTCTGAGTTTAAATATGCCAGGTGAATGTGGGACACGTCTGTGTGGGTTTTCTGCTAGAATACGAGATTGTTCTGGTTTTCAAGTCGCTGTTAAAGAAAATACAGTTTCAGCTACTGTGTATATCCCCAAGTATCCTTTTCTTTTGTCACCTTCAAAATAGGAAGGCTGTTTATTGACTTTTTTTTTAAGTATAAGTTAAATTTTACTGTAGCGTAGTTTTAATTTAAATAGAATTTCAAGCATAGCTTTAATTCTTCAGAGTTTAGAATTCTTACTTCAGACTTCAGAGTCTAGGTTTTAGTGTTGTCATTGGAATAGTTTTTAACAACTTTTAATGCAAATTACAGAGTTCAGAGCATAATAGGAAAGGTAAAAACATGTATGTTGTCAGATCTTGAATAAGATTTACCCAGTCAACAGAGGAGATGTCATGTGTGTGTATAAACTGAATCTTTCTCAATATATCTAAACGTTGAACAAATTGGTTAGATAAAGTAAATGTAGATACTAATTTATGTTGATTGTTCACCTTGGATGAATTCACTTCAGAAACTTGAGTACAAACCTTTTGTCATATTCCGAATTCAGCGAGGCCTAACCATAACCAACAAGGTGGGGAGCAGTTCACACTTCCTCTTGCCAGGCTCCATCAGAATGTGTTGCATGAGGTTCCTACTGAAGGTGACACTCCAGACGGAACTGCCTTTCAGAACTTGAAGTCGAACAAATATTGACGAAAGTATCAGCACTTATGTCTGTCTGTATTTTTCGCATTTCAGTACTTCAGATTTCACTGAAAATTCTTTGAGATCTTCAGTGCATGGAACATTAGAGTCAGTGATTTAGTATTACAATGAAGAGTAATTTAGGCCTTTCATAGATAGCAGAAGGTGATCAAGGAAAGCTCTTTTCTTCCTTTGCAAGTCTTGTGTAGTGCTATCAGGATAAAATGAAGCACAACTCATGGTTAATGAAGTTTTTACTATTTTATTAAAAGAAAACTTAATCTTGTAAAATGCAGTCCTTCTTGCCTTTCGTACACCATTTCTGTCCAAATTTTGTCTATTTTAGCGTAATCGTGTGCCATATTTAGCCCAGACAAATGTTTTTAGATGTTACTAATTTTAAAATATTGTCAAGTAGACACGCAAGTGTATCCTCTATATACTGACAGCCTAATTCATGTATCTATAAATTCATCTTAGACTCTTTCCACTAATGAATAGTGGAAAAACATCTATCATGTTTCATTGTGGCAATGCTGCTGCTTTTCAGTTGGGATTATTAAAAATCTCAGTGATCTCCTAGAAGTGCAGAATGGCAGTCATTTTAGATACTGGTTTTTTGGAGTCCAGTTTAAGAGGTTGATTTTTAACAGTGCATATTGGAGTGATTAATGAGATTTCAGTAGGTGTTTGCCTAGCTTCCTACCTAAGGCAAAAAACCCAAACAAACAAACAAAAAAACCCTGAAAACTCCAGGACAGATTAGTTGTGTGCCTTTCACTGCTTCCTGTAGAATGTTACATGGACTTCTGAAGGTCTTATTTTGAATGATTGTCATTTCAGCAAGAATTTTAGCAAATGCAGAGAACGTTAAAGGAACTTCTGAAAGTTCCTTATATTCATTCTGCTTTATAAAGTCTGTTAGGCACACTTAGCACAGGCTGTGAATCTGATCCTGATTTTGAAGCATTTGAAAGCTCCAAGTAAAATGACGTTTCTATAATACTTTTATTCTTTCCCTTTTTTCAAGTATATATTAAGTATACATGTCAAGAAACCACATTTTACTCCTTTATTTTAGGTTTAGGTAGCAGTCACAAGAGATTAGATGCTGTTAAGTGTAATGAAGCATGAAGATGACAAGATAAATGAACCAGATGCTTTTCAGCTTGATCACATCCTCCAGTGCATAATGGTACAGATTTGGTATTCCAGACACAAATGTCACCTTGGGGTTCAAATCATNTTCTGAGTTAAGAGATGGGTTAATTGCATGTGGGATTTGTGATGGAAAGTTCTGTCTAAAATAAACACAGTAATGAATGTTGTTCTTTTTTCCTTTCACGTTTCAGCGAGAAAGAGTGCTTCTAGTGACAGAGTACTAGACTAGACTGATACTGGTCTCTTAGGACATTAGTACTTGACTAGTACGTATAGCACTATGTATTAGAATTGTTAATTGTATCACGGCAAAATGATTTTCTGTAATTTTTCTATTAAATTACTTTAAAACCACGTGCAGAATGTTACTTCCCCTGTTGTATATTAGTTCCAGCAAGTCTGAAATGAATGATACACTTAGTGGGCTTTTGAGAACCTGAAGAGCAAGAATCTACCAGGGAGCCTAGATTGGACTTTAAAAAGAAATTTACAAATTATTTAACTACTATTAAAAAATAAATGCTGACTGAAGGTCTCAATAAATTGTATCAGCTTCTATTCATTTAGTTCTTCCACTTCATTGCAGAAAGATACTATTGATCCAAATTTATTAGCAGTATTTCATTAAGCCAGTGGAGGGCAGACTTGAATTGGAAACTATTTCTGCTACTTCATTACTTGAACTTAAAATACCAGATAGTCCCTCGAGCTCAAAGCTGATGACAATCTCATCGCTTCTCTACTATTCTAAGTCACTTGTGCTGAATAAAAGCTTCTCTACAATTGCTGTTTGACAAAATGAGTGTTTTGCTACGTTTTCAGTAAAATGGTGAATATTTAAATGCAGATGCTAACATGAAAGTGGGTAAGTCAGTGTATTAGCACCTGTGTGTTACTCATGAGGGAGAATCCACACTGCTTAATAATTAATAATTATGTCTTAAAGTGGATTTTAAAAGCTCGTGAATATCATCATCCCCGTTTTACAGATGAAGAAACTGAGGAATAGAGTGGTAGCCTTGCAAGTTACCTATCTAGGTGACCTACAGAAGCAAGAACAAAATCCAGATTTCCAAGATCTAGTCCAGTGCTCAAGCATACCTTTTGCACAAATAAACTATGGCATGTCGTAACTCTTGCAAGCATTATGGAAAGGATTGCTAACAGCCCAAATTCCTGAGGCTGAGGAGCTTACACCGATGAAATAGGCAGGTAAACTGACAGGCAGGTTGTAGCTCTTGAGCAGAATATTCTCTTGGAGATGGGTGACGATCAGATCAGATGGCTAAAGATCTGCTTTAAGAATAGTATTTTGTTATTGAAACAAGTACTCTGCAGTTTTGTCATTCTTTAAGTTAGGTTGTACTCTTTCCAAGGAACAAAGAGCCTTTCGATGTAGACTTTTACAGCCATTCCAATCTCAGTACCAGGAATGTATGGTGAAAAAGTCAATTTGCATACAGGTGAAGGAGTGAAATGCTAATAGACTGCTAATACCCCTTCATCTTTAGTTACGAGGGTTTCAAATTATGAGTGCTACAATAGGCTTCCTATTAACTCAGCAAGCCCACCCTCTTTACTGGACCTGCGGCCAGTAACGTTTGTGGGATTAGTGTGACTATCTATTCCATTTTCTTCACATGCTTAGGACATCATTACCCATTGGAGTAGCTTTTTAAATTATNAAATGAACCAGATGCTTTTCAGCTTGATCACATCCTCCAGTGCATAATGGTACAGATTTGGTATTCCAGACACAAATGTCACCTTGGGGTTCAAATCATGATAGATGAATCTATGTGAGTAAGTATAACTAAGATAGCTCCCCCCCNAAAATGATTTTCTGTAATTTTTCTATTAAATTACTTTAAAACCACGTGCAGAATGTTACTTCCCCTGTTGTATATTAGTTCCAGCAAGTCTGAAATGAATGATACACTTAGTGGGCTTTTGAGAACCTGAAGAGCAAGAATCTACCAGGGAGCCTAGATTGGACTTTAAAAAGAAATTTACAAATTATTTAACTACTATTAAAAAATAAATGCTGACTGAAGGTCTCAATAAATTGTATCAGCTTCTATTCATTTAGTTCTTCCACTTCATTGCAGAAAGATACTATTGATCCAAATTTATTAGCAGTATTTCATTAAGCCAGTGGAGGGCAGACTTGAATTGGAAACTATTTCTGCTACTTCATTACTTGAACTTAAAATACCAGATAGTCCCTCGAGCTCAAAGCTGATGACAATCTCATCGCTTCTCTACTATTCTAAGTCACTTGTGCTGAATAAAAGCTTCTCTACAATTGCTGTTTGACAAAATGAGTGTTTTGCTACGTTTTCAGTAAAATGGTGAATATTTAAATGCAGATGCTAACATGAAAGTGGGTAAGTCAGTGTATTAGCACCTGTGTGTTACTCATGAGGGAGAATCCACACTGCTTAATAATTAATAATTATGTCTTAAAGTGGATTTTAAAAGCTCGTGAATATCATCATCCCCGTTTTACAGATGAAGAAACTGAGGAATAGAGTGGTAGCCTTGCAAGTTACCTATCTAGGTGACCTACAGAAGCAAGAACAAAATCCAGATTTCCAAGATCTAGTCCAGTGCTCAAGCATACCTTTTGCACAAATAAACTATGGCATGTCGTAACTCTTGCAAGCATTATGGAAAGGATTGCTAACAGCCCAAATTCCTGAGGCTGAGGAGCTTACACCGATGAAATAGGCAGGTAAACTGACAGGCAGGTTGTAGCTCTTGAGCAGAATATTCTCTTGGAGATGGGTGACGATCAGATCAGATGGCTAAAGATCTGCTTTAAGAATAGTATTTTGTTATTGAAACAAGTACTCTGCAGTTTTGTCATTCTTTAAGTTAGGTTGTACTCTTTCCAAGGAACAAAGAGCCTTTCGATGTAGACTTTTACAGCCATTCCAATCTCAGTACCAGGAATGTATGGTGAAAAAGTCAATTTGCATACAGGTGAAGGAGTGAAATGCTAATAGACTGCTAATACCCCTTCATCTTTAGTTACGAGGGTTTCAAATTATGAGTGCTACAATAGGCTTCCTATTAACTCAGCAAGCCCACCCTCTTTACTGGACCTGCGGCCAGTAACGTTTGTGGGATTAGTGTGACTATCTATTCCATTTTCTTCACATGCTTAGGACATCATTACCCATTGGAGTAGCTTTTTAAATTATAAAAATACACTGGTTTGTGGGGTTTTTTTTATCTATAAGCCTTAGTGTAAACTGTTCTTTCTGTTTCTAGAGAAGACTGGAGGCATGCTGTTACAAAGCTTGCCATTTCTAAGACTTGTATAAGATGTGCCACAGAACATTTGGTGCTGCATATTGAAAACTCCATTTGTAGATTGAATGAGCACATTGCACAATGCATTTCTTCCCTTTTTTCTTACTGTTAATTTGCAGTGGATGTTTGTTGATGGTGGAAATTAGTCGTTGGATTATATGACTCCAATGAAAAGGACCATATTGAAAACTATAAATTAGAATGTGAATGCGTGGGCACTTACAGTTTGGACTCAAATAGTGAATAACCTATTGTGTTATTAATTTTTGGTGTATTTTCAGACAAGGCATATTCAAATAGGAGTCAGAAATATCTGGCAGTGGTTTAAAGTAAATTAAAACAATGTGGGAATTATTCCAAAACTTATTACTGTAAATTCAAGTAATGAATTTCAGGTTAGCCTTTAAAAAAGTAAGTCCAGAGACACGGATGTGCAGGGGAGGCTTTCAGACAACCTTTACGATAGTCTGTTGCTGACTTTATCAGCTCTATATTCAAGATTTTTCTAAGTACTCTGTGAAAGTATGTAAGAATACATTACAAAAGAGTCCACTATGAGATTCTTGATGATTTCTCCTTGTACTTTGTATTTTCATACCTCAGAAAGAGTTGACATCTCCAAATGGCATCACTTTCCATAATTCACAGAAGCCGGAAAATGCAATTGTCTCATAAGGGAAAAGATTTTTTTTTTTTTATCTTCTGCAGAAGGTAAGCTCTCCTCTACTCAAAATAACCACCAAGTGAAGTAATTCATTTACAGGCTAATTTTATAGTGAACCACTGTATCCCTTAGCTCAAGAAGAAGCCAGAAAGATAATGATTCAATTAACTAAAACTGCTGCTTTGTGAATTGTGGTTCCCAGTGCCAAACTTCTTTAATTCATCCCCAATATACATTACTACCTATAAACTTTTTAAAAATAAATTATTTCATACTCCCAGGGCAAATGCTGTTATTTTGGGAAGGATACATATAATAGACCATATTTTGAGTCTAAAATGAAACCTTAATTCCAATGTAGCGCCAACGCTTCCAGAATTTTTTAGATTTGCTGTATTTCAGTGTGAGGAGGCTTTAGCTCTCTTGTTTAATCCCCTCAGTCCCTTGCAACAGTGCTAACGTGTTCTTCATTATCAGTGCAGAAGTACGATATACTGGAAGAGTTAGCACATTCTCCAGCAAGAGAGCAGAGGTGTGGATTCATGGGAAGGACAGCATCCATCTGTGCCCCGGATAAATCTAAGCACATTGTCCCATCTTACAGGTGGCTTATTTTCCCTTTTCCTCCATGGTAAGAAACAAAATTAAATTCCCTTTATATTAAAACCACAGATAAATCCGCTCTACGTTCTTCCATTGAAGTTCTTTTGACAGATAAATTGTAAGCGATAAAGATAAAAGTCATATATAAATAAAAATAATGTTGATAAAGCAATTATGTAAAATAGCATGTATATGAAAATTAATGTTAAAATGTCCTGAATATCATAGAATTGTCTAGGTTGGAAGGGACCTTCGAGAACATCAAGTCCATCTGTCAACCTAACACTGCCAAAACCACCAGTAAACCATGTCCCTCAGCACATCCACCCATCTTTTAAATACCTCCAGGGATGGGGCCTGTTCCAATGCTTGATAACCCTTTTGGTAAAAAAAATTTTCCTAATATCCATACTAAACCTCCCCTGGTGCAACTTGAGGCTATTTCCTCTTGTCCTATCGCTTGCTAATTGGGACAAGAGACCAACCACCACCTTGCTACAACCTCCTTCAGGTACTTGTAGAGAGCGATAAGGTCTCCACTCAGCCTCCTTTTCTCCAGACTAAACAACCCCAGGTCCCTCACCCGCTCCTCAGAGGACTTGTTCTCTAGACCCCTCACCACATTCGTTGCCCTTCTCTGGACACGCTCCAGCACTTCAGTGTCTTTTGTGTAGCGAGGGACCCAAAACCGAACAGTGTTGAGGTGGGGCTTCACCAGTGCCAAATACAGGAGGATGACCACCTCCCTAGTCCTGCTGGCCATGCTATTCCTGATACAAGCCAGGATGCTGATGACCTTCTTGGCCACCTGGGTACACTACTGGCTTATACTCAGCTGGTTGTTGACCAACACCCCCAGGTCCTTTTCCACCAGGCAGCTTTCCAGCCACTCTGCCCCAAGCCTGTAGCGCTGCATGAGGTTGTTGTGACCCAAGTGCAGGACCCAACACTTGGCCTTGTTGAACCTCATACCACTGGCCTTGGCTCATCGATCCAGCCTGTCCACATCCCTCTGTAGAGCCTTCCTAGCCTCAAGCAGGCCGACACTGCCACCCAGCCTGGTGTCATCTGCAAACTTGATCCCCTCAGCCAGACCATTGATAAAGATATTGAAGAGAACTGACCCCAATACCAAGCCCTGGGCAACACCACTTGCGACTGGCCACCAACTGGATTTACCCCCATTCACCACGACTCTTTGGACCTGGCCATCCAGCCAGTTTTGACCCAGCAAAGAGTACACCCATCCAAGCCACGAGCAGCCAGTTCATCCAGGAGAATGTTGCAGGAAACCATGTCAAAAGCTTTACTAAAGGCCAGGTAAACAGCATCCACAGCCTTGCCCTCATCCACTAAGCGGGTCACCTTGTCACAGAAGGAGATCAGGTTAGTCCAGCAGGACCTGCCTTTCGTGAACCCATGCTGACTGGGCCTGATCGCCTGGTTGTCCTGCATGTGCCGCATGATGGCACTCAGGATGATCCGTTCCATAACCTTTCCTGGCACTGAGGTCAGGCTGACAGGCCTGTAGTTTTCTGGATCCTCCTTCTGGCCCTTCTTGTGGATGGACATCATATTTGCTGATGTCCAGTTAACGGGGACCTCCCCAGTTAGCCAGGACCGCTGATAAATGATGGGAAGTGGGTTGGTGAGCACTTCTGCCAGCTCCCTCAGTACCCTCGGGTGGATCCCATCCGGCCCCGTACACTTGTGTATGTCTAAGTGCTGTAGCAGGTCACTCACCATTTCCCCTGGGGAGTGGGGGCTTCATTGTGCTCCCCTCCCCTATCTGCTAGTTCAGGGGGTGGGTACTTAGGGAACAACTGGTCTTACTGTTAAAGGCTGAGGCAAAGAAGGCATTAAGTACCTCAGCCTTTTCCTCATCATTTGTCATTATGTTTCCCTCCTCACCGCCACGGTCTGCTAAAGGAGGGAGATTCTCCCTAGTCCTCCTTTTGTTGCTAATGTCCTTTTTTGTTGTCCTTAACATCAGAAGCCAAGTTAATTTCTAGTTGGGCTTTGGCCCTTCTAATGTTCTCCATCCATAACCTCACATCTTTGTAGTCCTCATGAGTGGCATGCCCCTCATAAATTCTCTGATTTTCCAAGTTGCAACCATAGCTTTCTGTTCAGCCAGGCTGGTCTTTTTCCCCAACAGCTCGTTTTTTGGCACATGGGCATGGCCTGCTCCTGCGGCTTGAAGACTTCCTTCTTGAAAAATGTCCAGCCTTCCCGGACTCCTTTGCCCTTCAGGACTGCCTCCCAAGGGACTCTGTCAACCAGGCTCCTGAAAAGAACAAGAAGTCCTCCCTCCCTAAGTCCAAGGTGGCAGTTCTGCTGACCCCCCCCTCCTTGCTTCTCCAGGAATTGAAATCTCTATCATTTCATGATAGCTATGTCAAAGATGGCCTGCAATTGTCACATTCCCCGTAAGTCCTTCTCTGTTTACAAACAACAGGTCCAGCAGGGCACCTTGCCTAGTCGGCTCCCTCGCCAGCTATGTCAGGAAGTTATCTTCAACACACTCCAGGAACCTCCTAGACGGTTCCCTCTCTGCTGCATGGTATTCCCAGCAGACATCTGGTAAGTTGAAGTCCCCCATGAGGACAAGGGCTAGTGATCTCGAGACTTCTCTCAGCTGTTTATAGAATATTTCATCCTCCTCTTCGTCCTGGTTGGGCGGTCTGTACCAGACTCCTACCATGATATCTGCCATTTTGGTCCTCCCCCTGAGTCTTACCCATAAACGCTAAACCCTATGGTCACCATCTTTAAGTTCTAGACATTCATAATGCTCCCTAACATAAAGGGCCACCCCACTGCCTCTCCTTTCTGAAGAGTTTAGAGCCATCCATTGCAGCACTCCAGTCCTGCGAGTCATCCCACCACATTTCTGTGATGGTGACTACATCATAGTTTTCCTGCTGCACGATGGCTTCCAGCTCCTCCTGTTTGTTGCCCATGCTGCCTGCGTCAGCGTAGAAGCACTTCAGTGGGGAAAAATGAGGAGAGTTCCACCATAGCAGTTATATCTGTTCAATACACAGAGCAAAAGGAGAGCTTTACCTTGTTATTGTCGCCTGTGTAACTGATTATGTCTTTCAGTTAAAAGCAGTAACCATTATTAAGGGGAAATAAGCCTGAGCTCCCAAAAGGGAGCATGGCAACTTTTTCCCTGCTGTAAGCTTCCCAGGTTTACACCTCTACCTCCGCAAAGATCTTTTCTTACCCTAATCCTAGGCGGTGTATATTCTCTTTTGGTTGCGCCCAACTTTCCCTTTTATTTGTAATATATAGGTGAAACGTTAAAAAAATTAATGATTTAAGGAGCAGTTAAGAAGTTGCACCTTCAGAAGCATGTCGCTCCTATGTACAGTTGTGTTTGTTCTGCTGAACAGGCCCAACTCAGTTACAGAGGGAGTTGCAGATAATGCAAAGTAACTGTCTTAGAGCAGTAGCTGTTGCTCTAGGCAGATTGACCAAAAGCCTGTTGCTTTGTTTCTTTGCATGGAAACAAATGGAGAGATACACACTGTCTGAATAAAGAACATGACATTGTCGTGTGCACGTGACAAAAAATAAAAGTATTTTATTGGCAAAGTATACTTAGTTTTGGATTTAAAACAAGCAAACAAAAAAAGAAATTTGAAGATGCCAGGTATAAAGCTTGAACAATTGTATTTGAGCAAAATCAGTTACCCTGGTAATGTACTCTCAGAAATGGGAGTTTTAATGGCAGCGAAAAGATACTTCTACATCTATGGAAGTTAAAGCCCGCTGCTGTTAAGTTGCCAGGACCTTAAATACATGCTGAAGTGTCCTTCTCCCTTTTAGTAAATAAAGCTTGTTTATACTTACTGTCACAAGCAGTGGAAAAGCACCAACGATTGCTTCCACGTTTAGAATTTTGTGGAGTCTGCTACCTGTGAGCAGACTCTGCTTAAATTATCTGAAACTACTGATCGCTAATCTTGTTCTTGACATACTTCAGCCTCCAACAGTCTGCTGCAACTTCTGTTACACCTTCTGGGAATCTGTGCATAGCAATTTCTTTTTCTCCCCAGTTGGCTCCAAGCCAGAAATACATCCATTTCCACAAATGCTTCCTAACCTTGTTCACGCTGGGGTTTTTTTCCATTATTTTTTCTTTCTGATTCTCTGGTTATTGTATGCTTTTATAATAAATCTAGTACTTGTAGAGTCCTCTGTGTAATAAACCAGTGGTTACAATGCATTTTCTAAACCACTGGTTGTTTCACTTTAAGTGCACTCAATAAAATTATTTCTCCATGGCCATTTTATGGGTGTCTTACTGTAACATGGGAGTCCTAAGCATTAATGCATTTGATCAGCTCTCTGATAAGGTCGTATATTTCCTGCTGGATCGAGCATAAGGCCCAGTTCACAGAGGAGGGCTTCAGCATTTGTGGAGTAACCAGTACTTTTGAAGGCTGAGAAAGCACTAAGGCACAAACATTTCTCACCAGCTACCTGGCGAGTTGTCGTGTCCCTGCCATCAAGAAACTGGTTTATGACTTCTAGGGAAGGTTGTGCTTGCTACAGGAATGATGTTGGCATCCTGGTAGGCAGATACCGGGAGCTGGAAAGAAGAGGTGCATGAGCCGCTGCCAAAATGTAAAGGATCTCACTTCCAGCTGTGTAACACAGCATCGTCCATGAAGCCATCGCCAAAATGTTTTCATTAGGATATGAACAAGTTCATTGGACAAACCCTTATCACCATCCCGAAAAGCCCCAGGAACTGCGTCTGCAGGGAAGTACGATGCAGAGGCCAGCCTGGACATCACTTGCAAATCAAGTGCAAACTGTCAAATCTTCAAGAATATGAGGCAAATGCTGAGGAAAAGGTTTGGGGTGTTACTCTAGCTACAGAGGGAAGGGACACTCCACCACCTGCTGATAGGTACATGTTAAATATAGCTTTGGTGAACTAATTGCAGGAGATAAATCTGAGGGAAGCTAAACAAGACAGCCACCTCTAACAATTGTCTCATGAAGTTTCTGTGAAGCAGTGATTAAAAAAAAAGTCATGGGCAGATCTTTGACCATGAGGGCCAGAATTTGACTGCATCCACAAGCATCTTTGGGAGCTGGCAAGAGGGGCCAGGAGACGGAATATTATTTCCTGTTGTATATTTTATATAGAACACATAGACGAACAATGGGAAAGACACATGCTAGAGTTTCTGACGTATTTTTCCTTGTAGAAGACCCATTTAGGAACAAAGCATTTCAAAATGCTGGCATTTCTGTGTAAGAGAAGTTCATGCTCCCACCCAGCCCTGTATAGATGGTGAGCGTTCCTCCTATTGCAAGGTCATGATTAGGTCTGGCAAGTGAAATGCAAAACATCAGCAAAACACAGCGCTGCTCAGCAGCAACACCCTTTTTCCTGGCCAGGCCCGTGAGAAGAAACTGCAATTATGAGGTCAACGTCTTGACACTGTGACTACATAATCAGTGGGATGGGTTCCCTTCCTCCAGAGCCAGGTTTGCACTACAGTCAGAAACTGTGGTTTGTTCCCACTTCCCTGAGGACAACTGCATTTCTGTTAACACAGAGGGAAAGAGAAAAGTTTGATAAACACTGCTAGAAGATGCCATATTACCTGAAAGCATGCAGTCCATCATGCAACGAGAAGAAATAAATTCCTTTTAACTCAAGCCATAACAGTGTGACATGGGTGCAGGCTCTCAGTGCCATTAGTGCCGTCTCATCTTGCTTTTAACCTCTTCACCTGAGATACTCCATTTCCCCCCTTCACAGGAATTGTAAATAGCGGTTGTTCCTTATGCAGAAGGGCTCCTTATTTCTTTGTCGCTGCAGTTTCCAAATAAGTCTACAAACTGGTAGATGGAGGCAGCCACCACTAAGCTAAGAACAGCTATCAGGAAGAGCTCATACTCCTGTAATCCTGTGAAAGATGCATAAACTGCAAAATACTGTCTGAGTAAAATGGCAAAGGCAGAATGGTGTTTTTGCTTCTGCCTGACAAAGCGGACCCGTACCATAACCACACAAATGCAGAAGTGGAATGTATGAACACTTACATTTTCAGCTCAAATACCAACATTGCTGGGCATGCCACCCCGAACAGTCTGGTGTTTGAGTAGATACCAGCTCTTGGATAGATTTCTGTACTTTCAGAAATAAAAAATGCTTCTCAGAAATGACATTCATCTCAGCCTTTTGGAGCAGAGAGCCCGGAACGATACCCATCACTCCCCTGCTTTCCTGCTCGTGGCTTCCTGTGAGGGCCAAGGTGAGGGAGAGCAACCCAAGGCCAAGAGCAGCCAAATTAGAGAGGGCTCTTACACCGTAGAGGGTGTACCTGACTGATACACCTTTTGAGCACCCACTGTATGACTGAAAGGCCAGTTCCAGCGATGCCCCAAAACCAGAGCCACAGTGCCAAAAATGTAGGACAAAGCAGAGCAAGCCACCGCAGAAAGCTCAGAGCTCGCATGTTGAAAGCTCTGGTTCCACAAGGTATATCAATGCTGGCCTGAAAAAAACCCAAATTTGAAAGCCATTGGCTTTCAAGTAATAATGTGCATGCAAGAGGTGCTTGTTTATTAAACTACATACCCAAAGAAGGAAGGGCAAGGTAGGCACAATAAAACACACACTATCTGAGATGAAGGATGACGTTCTGCTCTCATGGGCATCAACATCGCCGCTGTCACCGAATTCAGAAGTCAAGATTTTTGTTGACAGAAAACAGAACACTCACCTTCATTTCAGGTAAGTGGAATTATTGTGAAAGGATACCAGAGTCTCCCATTAAGTGGTGTAAACCGTGACAGAAAAAAGCAATACTGTACCCAAACTACGCTGTGCTGGTGTGGCTAAGTTAATGAAATGTGTGTTTCATGCCTTACATCGCACATGCTGCAACGTCCTCAGTGAGATTCTGATCTGTAGAAATCAGAGCAATGCTGTGCCGTCCTTTTGGAGCAAACCTGTCTGGCTGCAGCTGTCACGAGCAGAATATGGCATCAAGGGCTGTGGCCTAAATGGGCAAAACATAAATTACCCTTTAATATTTGCCATCCATGCTTTTGAGTCCTCAGCATAAGCTAGTGCAGATATTGAGACAGGTACATAACTCCCTGTTTTCCAGACACAGGTGGGTAAATGAGTGTTTAAAGGGCGTGCTTGCTCCCCAACAGAAGGTAGCTGGATGCTTTCTCACCCTCAAGCAACCAAATGCTTTAAAGTCTCGACTCCTGTTTTCAACAAAATACCTTATGTTACTCACCAGTTTTTATTCTAGTTATTAGGGAATAAAAATGATTAAACCCACGTGCTACTGTACGCACAGTCTAGTAAATGGCCTAATAATGACTTTCCTGGCACCACAAAATGTCACATTTCTGCATGACGTCCAATATTGAGCCATCTGAAGCTGAATGGAAGACACAATCGATCTGTATTGGAAAGTGCCTCCCTTTCACAATTAGTCTAGCTGGCTTCATTAAGCCTACTTCTCTACCCCGCCGTATTGCCTTTCATGCCAAATACATACTGTTACATTCTGGTTTATCCTCAGAGGTGAAAAGTGCTTACTCTGGGCAAAACTAGAGGAATGTCTGGCAATATATTCCGGTGTATATCTCTCATTGTCCTTTTTTAATATTCCAGTAACTACGCCATTATCTCCAGTTCCCAGCAGCTGCAGGTTGCGACCCCAGGCTCTATTGCACCAAATCACTGGCCTCTTGGGTTTAAGGCTTTGTCTTCATTCCCACACTGATTTGTGGTGTCTGCACCTACACAGACCAGTCCTTTGGTCTGAAAACCTGCCAGGAGAGGTGAGGTAGAGGAACGATTTCTACAGGACGCTAATCTGAAAATCACACTCAGTTTCTAAGCAGTATTTTAAATCAGGCACAAGTCTATTATCAAATAGAAAACAAACATTTGAGAAAAGCAGCCCTTTAGATAACTCCGCGTTTTTTTAGCGGGCAACCAAAGCTGCTATAGATTAAAAGTAGCCAGTTTCCAGATACCTGGAGACATTAAATCAGTTTGGAACAGCTCTGCTTAGCTTCAAGAAGTCTACAGAAAAATTACAACTGGCAACAACTTTTTTCTCAGTAATTCTATTCCTGCTCCTAGGGCATATTTCCACTTCATCCATTTCTTTTATATGTAACTCCATTTACAGTAAATAGCAATAGTGGGAGAAAAAAAAAAGGTTTCACATATTAATACAACACACTAAATGTACGTTAGATTCCAGTAGGATATTTGGTGTAATTTTAATTTTTACATTCAGAATGTAGATTAGTTTTATGCAACACTGAAACCAACCAGACTTCTGTAAGACATTTCGTGCAGGGGTATAACTGCTTTCAGCTCGACCAGCGCAATGATCAGTAACGTGACACATTACTGTTATGGCAGAGCAAGTGACATATGGCCACAGAGCTGCACATTATAATTAACCACTGATTTACAACAGAAAGAGGATAGACTGTTAAATTCAATTAACTCGCCTTCCTTTCAGCTGACAGGCAGCTGCGTGCTGAACACTTAATATTCTTTTTTGCAAATTTCCTTCTCCGCAAGCAATTATAATTGCTGTAATTAGCACAGATCAACTATGACAGCAAAACTATCATTTCATCTATACAATGCAGTAGCTTGTAAAAAGTTAGGATTTATCACTTTTATGAGGTAGCTAATCATACATTCTCATATAGTTCCATGTGGCCTCTTCCATATAATTCAGTCACTTCCTACGTAACACAACAGAAAAAGAGTATTTCCCCAAGAAATATGAATTGGGATGGGTTCAGTTGATGACAGTCACACGCACACCTACGAAGAGGTACAACAGTACATGAAAAGCGATACAAGTGCTCCGTGTTTGCTGTTGAATGAGAGTATCTTCTGTCACGCTGTTTCTTTTCCTACAGCCTTTGTATCAGTCTGCTGGGAAAAAGGCCATCTGAGCATCCTGAATCTTCTTTTTTGACTTTCTTCTGTTTCCTTTATGACAGCCTGCTGTCATAGGTGCTCGGTGTTTTATTGGACTTGACATTCTGATTTGCCTGCCGGAATATCGTGGAGGTTAGAGGAGGTGACTGGCAAGGCTGGGGGAGTCTATGCGAGCTGATAACTTGCCCACTGAGTAGATATTGAGAGATTTGAGCACCTTCCTTCTGACTGCTAGAAGGACCCACAGAGTGATGTCAGGACTATAACCCTGCCATGCTTCACATCGTCTGTCCAGGAAATGAAAGCTGCAAAGAAAAAGTTTAATGCAAGTATTTCCATAGAGCACAGCACAACAAACCACAGGGAGGCTTCTATTATATCTGCTTGAAGCCTGAAGGAAATGTAAACTGCGGTTAAAACTAAAAGCTTAAAGGAGGTCAGCAGCTGGCCTTGTGAGTCTCCGGATTGTTCTTCTGGGAATGAGGAGTCCACTCCGTTCAGAGCAGGTAGGGTGGCATGTAAATGAACCTGTGGGAGCTGCTGTGGTGCCTGCGGTGGGAACGATGAAGAGCTCAGGCTGGCGTGTGGGAAGGTAACCCTACCCTACGCTCGGCTGCGGCCTTTGGATGCACGTCGCTACGTCCTTGTGCTGACTGGCCATGGAGTGGCAATGTCAACCTGCTTCAAAACATTTACTTACCATTGCCGGGCTCAGCCCGGTTCCTGCGTTTCCCTCTTTGTGCTTTTTCCCTCGTTCTGTCTTTATAGTTAAGGAATCTGTACATTTATTTTGATTCCCTTTTGCAAAAGTTAAACCCAATTTCGTCTTCTGGTAATTCAATCCATTACAAAAACTTTGCGATCCCACTAGACCGTATGCTCTCTTCTGCTCCCCCTTCCTTTAGTTCCATACAGGTGCTCAAGTACACTTTTAAAGAGAATTATATTTCAATGCCAGCTTTCCGTACAAGATTTCTCCCCTTATTAAGGTGCAAAGGACTCTGTCTTGACTAAAGTTTCTTTGAGCTTTTGGGTTTGGTTTTTTTTTTGCTTTCTCTCAGGTCAATAAACTTCCCTATCCAACCATTTTCACTTCTGAAAGTTCACCCTTTTGAAATAAAAAGTCCTTTCATTCAATGTCTATTTTTTATTGTCTGAAACAACAACAGCAAAGTTATTTTATGTAACTCTCTCTTCCTTGACTGTAAGTCACGTACAGTGGTACAATGAGTTCCTGTGTAGAAGTGCCAGAGCCCCAGCTGAACAAGTGGTTTACATGCCAGAAGGGCGCTCTCACCAGCCAAGTTCCCACCTGGGGCTGACGTACCTCTTCTCCCAGTTGCAGGAATGCACTGCCCAGCAGTACACAACATAAAGATGTTCAAAACCCAAAGCAGCACACCCTGTTCTTGGTTCGGGAACGTTTTGCTGAACAAGTGTATCAGTCACAACTTCCAGAAACAATAAGGACCTACAACTATTGATAGAATTTTTCCTCCAATCTATAGCAAGAAAATTTGTCTGTCCTAATGACAGTTTCTGTTAACATTCTTCTGCCAAGATTACAAATGTCTCCCCAAAGGATTGTAGCAGACCTGTAGCACTGTCCCACTAACATGTTTTTACTGCTCTTTTCCTAAGAGATTTTAGCTCAAAGACCGTATAGTCATTTACTTTTAAAAAAAAAAATAAAAATCTGTGATATTGCTTGTGTGCTTCACTAATCCACTAAACTTACCTTTACCTGTGCCTTTTCTCAGTCCTGCGCATCTCTCCATGCTCATACTTCACTTATATGAGCTATTCCGGTGTATTATTTCTATTATAAACATTTTCACATACTGCTGTATGAGCGGTCTCAGTTAGTCCCGTTATGCAAACTCCTTGCATTATTAAAAAAACCCAAAGCTCTAAGTCACATCACACTGGCCAAACCAGTGAGACGATCAACAATTTTATTGAGATCTCTTGGAGAGTCAGATCTGCACCTCGTTCTTGCTCTGGGTAGACAGATCAGCTATGCCATGCCACACAGACAGCTTTGCTCCTCCATCATACCAGACTTGCTGTTTCCATGTCCCTTGTGAACTGCAGGCTCCTAATTCTCCTCTTTAGTTGACATCTGCGAACCTTGAGATGTCCAGCTTCCAACCCTCCGTCCTTATCGTTGCCTCCTTCACACCTTGTAAGGTCAGATCTGACCAAAGGCTGTGGGCTTTGCACAGTCTCTTCCATAAACTCCCTCAGTTATCCAGCTGATGGCTAGTACCTTCACCAAATCCTCTGAATTCCATTATCTCCTCGGTAAGGGGCACCTCAATAACCAGCCTAGTGGCCACCTCCTTTAAGAAAGCAAAAAAATTCTTCACAACCACTCATTGTCTCGCCTTCTTTTCTTTAACTGTCTGCGGGAAACAAGCCAGAAGTTCCTGACATTTTCACTTCAGGTACCAGTCACGCATTTGTTGACAAGAAAATCATCAACTCTTAAACCTATGGAGCAGAGTGCAGCCACCAATACAGCCGCCCACAAATGCTCTTCTAGTCCCATGTTAGGTTGTTTCAATATTAATTTCCTGTATTTATTACTGTGGTAGCACCGGTACTCAGGTTCCTCTCCAAGGAGGCAGCAGAGACACAAGTTTTAGCCAGAGGGAGGGAAGGGGCGGAACACCGCAGCACAAACCCTGCCTGATGGGAAGACGCCTGCCCTTCCGGTCAGGTGGGAGCCATGGGAGAAGTTTCCTCCAAAAGCTCTCCCCGCTCCAGTAAGCTCTCAGCTTTATGCCTCTTTCATTTTGTGCGGCTTCTTCATTCATTCGAAACTGCCCAGAGAGACCGGCAGAGAGGAAGCGTCCTAGATATTTTGAACTGCTTTTAAAGCTCCTGGTTTAGCCTCCCATTCACCTCTTTTCCCACAGCTCAGTACAAAGTGCACTTTATACGACGCGTTCCTCCTTTCAAGCATGAAACAAAACTAACCCTCAGTACTTGTGCTGTGCAGCGCCCGCTCTTAGAGTAGGAAGGAATAATTACAGGGATTCTGAATGTGGTACTGAATGTCAAGGCGTATTAAAACTGTTCAATATCTCAAGATTGAATTGAAGAATAAAGATTCTTCCAAGGCACTGCTTTTCTGCCTGAAATTAAATTATAGCATCGAACACTTTATAAGTGGATCTAGCTGGTAACTAATTTTGTTGGCGTATTTAAGAAGTTACTCATCTCACCATTACCAGAATGCGTCAAAACTCTTTGTGCTCACAAACATTACAGAGGGTTTTATCCAGTGCTGCTTCTACGGTGCAAAACCGCCATCGTTCATCAAGACTGGAGTACACGTATCACATTGCAGCATTTATCCTACATGCTGGGCTTTATGAAAGAAATGGATCACACAGTGTGGGATCCTGGAGAAATCCACTGTTCAGTAATTTCTTCTTCAAGTTATTTGTCCATAATTTTGGGTAATGATGTCAAAGCAGTGAACTAACCTGTTTAGAAGCTGGATGGCAGCGTTTGAGGAGATTGGCAGCTGAAGTGCTGCCTGGGCTCAACGCAGTGTCCAGTCCCAGCCTTCTGAAATTGCCTCTCCAGCTGGCCATTCTGGAGGTGCATCCAGCCTCCTGCTACGCCCCACCATAGGGCTCTGCTCACCCAAAGGCTGAGTACTGGCAGAGCCCTCCAGCTGGCGACTGCGCTTGCCTCCATCCTCACTCCTATGGCCACACGTAGGACTGGCTGCCATACGAACGTCTCCGTCCAAGGCTGGCAGCGTTATCACACACCTGATAATGGACAGGGAGTCTGTCTTGGGCGAAGAATGAAGAAGTAATGAAAATTTCTCCTCGGCCCTTCACTGTGAAGACAAACACCCAAAACACATTCAGGTTCACGTTAGATTCCAGGGCAGTGCTTTCATAGCATGGCTTCCTGTGCTGGTAGCAGGAAAAAGTTCTCATGGATAACCAAAAGAGCTTAAAGTTAGGAAATTGATGCAGTGTGCGAGGCAGTCAAGAAGCTCCTTCCCAGACTGAATAGTTAAGAACCAAGCTCAGATTTGTCAGAGGAGTTAGACAGAGCTGAAGAGGTGTCATCCAGTTGTAAGGAAGCTTTAACAACAGACTTGCTACTATTTTACCTTTAAATTCAAAAGCTGATAAAGCTATTACGTACTTTTATGTGAGATCCTGAAGCCAGAATAGCAGAAACAGGAAGGCTATAGAAAGATTTGTGCTCCCATTATTTCCCTCTTGCCCGCTTTAGGCATTTAGAAATGCGACTACTTTACGATTACTCAACTAATCTGAACAGATGCAGGTTGGATCTTAACTCCCAGCACCTGCCCACATTATTTCGAGCTGATCTTTACATCCCGGCCAGCAGAACTACTAAACCAGATCTATTCTTCCTAGACATCTGCCTGCTTGTAAGGCCTGTAGTGAAAATAGGGCAGCTGGTGACATTCAGAGCTACGCGGAAGTGACTGACGCTGCGCTAAAGCTTCTTTGGGCTTTATGCAGCAAGAAGGGAGACGTACGGATTCAGCTCGGCAGGAAGCAGTAAGGAGGCTCAGCCGCTTGTTCAGGATGAGAAGGAAGTGAGAGACGGGACGAACGCTTTCCAAGTGTCAGAGAGGATCTCCCTATTTCAGGATGTGCTGAATCAGTTTGACAGTGCCCATGTCTTTCTCCAGTCAAGACAGGGAGAGCTGAAACCAGTAGCTTAGCTAAATAGCACTTGGATTGGTTTTCTTTAATGGCTGAAATTAGCAATGTAAAACCCAATGAACTAAAAAGTAAACAGTCTTCTAGGGAATATTAATGATCCTACTTTGCGAAAGTCTTTCTATTTTGTGATTTACTATAGCACATTCTCAAACACCAACATTTTAGGGGCAAGTCAGTCTGCTGAAAGCTCACATTTATTATGAGAGTTGGCTCACACTTGATTCCAAAATGTTATTTTATATAATGTTATCCCAATTCAATTATTCAGTCCAAATTATTACCAAAGGCTGAACTGCAGGTTGTTAACAATAGTGAAACCACAATGCATTTAAACAACAACAAAAAAAACCCAAAAGAAAAACTAAAAATATTGGGATTTTTTTAAAAAAAAACATTTAAGGAGGAAGTACAAGATCCTTTACCATTTATATTCAAATCAGTTTACTCTTGGCAGATAATACCACAAGGAAAATACACCAGGGGCAGTACAAATTTCTAGTGCCTGGTTACGCTTATTTTAGATGGTATCACAGGTCATTGACATCAATGCTGGCTCAAGTCTTTGCCAGCTCCTATAGTCTCCCCAACAGTTCTACAACCTCCATACCTTGAGTAGCTGAAGAGGAAACCATATATACATGTATAGATGTATAAATGTGTATACACATACACAACATAGGCTTTTTATATGTATGTTTTAAATGAGTCACTGTTCTGTTCCTACTTTGAGAGGCATAAAAGATGAAATTCAAGTTTCATGCATGAGCACAGTACCTTTTCTGAGGAAGCACTGAATGTTTGTTCATTATTTTGGTTCACGATTTTTATTGCAGAAACTTCAGAAAATCACACCCATGCTAAGGACTTATTGTTCCCAGACCTGACGCTCTTTCATTTGCTTTCTTCTGTGTTGTGGAGGTAAAAGCTGATATTTCTTCTCACTTTCTCAGAAATCTGTCCTCTCACACCAGAAAAAGCCACCATCGTAGTCCAGACCAAGAAACCTGACACAGCGAACTGCCAGTATTAGTCAGCACTGATGGCGAGAACAACTTGGTAGCTTGTCAAAGTACGGTGTGACTCAGACTAACTTCCACAAGTCTTTCCGCACCATTAAATTTCGGTATTGTCCCAGCACATTTAGAGTAACAGATGATTAAACACAACCTCATTTTAAGAATGAAGTTAATGAAGCGAGTGCCGTGCAATGCAAAGGCTTGTTTTACAAAGTTTTCTAGAGTCACAGTGACATTTTTCCCACTATCATAAATTAGCAGATGTATTTACTACTTGGCAGGTGTGGGTTGAGAAAAAACCTTCATACTGAAGTCACCTTTAATAAAGAGCCAGATTAACGTAAAACATGAAAAATAATTATTACAAGCTTAACGGAGGCAACTAGCTGTAAATTCTATAGAAACAAACGTCATTTCTTTAACTGGTTACGAATTGCTTGTATTACCTTCAAACATCCTTCTCACTGTGAATTGTCCAGCAGCCCCTCAGGTACTCTCATCCTCCACTAAGGGCTGTATTTTGGGGTACCGTTGCTTTCTTTTGTATTCCCAGCACATTTTGGGAAGAGAGAAGGTATTCAAACTCATGTTTTCTTGCACTAATCAATAACAAATCCTAGCCAAAAGCATGTAAGAGCCCATTCTAAACATTGCCTTTCGCCCACTGTAACTGAAACAGTAAATCTTACACTTACAGGACAGTCACAGCGTCAAGCCTAATTTGCACTCTTCAGAAAAGATTTTTAGCTTGTTCAAGTGAAATAGTAGGAATCTGAGGCTTCATTTTTCACCCATTTGTACGAAGGGAAATTGACTTTTGCCCATTCAAAAGAACAGCTTCAAGATTGACATTTGAGGCTTTTTTGGGGGGTGGGGGATGGGAGTGGAGAGAAGCAGAGTGGTCCCAAAACATAAGATCTCCCACTGCTGCCAACTACTACAGCTCTTCCATTCACCCAGGTTTCTCTACACCGTTGTACCAGAAACTACATTTGTAAGAGAAAAGGAAAGAAACCTTGAACAAAATGCAGGATCACAAACCTGGACATACAGGAGAACAGAACTTGTTACTCAGGGAAACTGCTCAGTAGATGCCCATGGGAGATCATCCTAGAGAGACGCCCAGAAGAGCTGGTTGATGTTCAAGAACCATCCCCTTCAGGCTCAAGAATGGTCTATCCCAACATGCAGGAAACCGAGCAGAGGTGGCAGCAAGCCTGGATGCACGAACAAGGAGCTCTTGGCTGAACTTAGACGCGAAAAGGAAGCATACAAGAGATGGAAGCAAGAGCAGAGCACCTAGGAGGATTACAGAGGCATTATCCTAGCCCACACAGAGGGGGTTAGGAAAGCCAAAGTCCACATGAAGGGGAATCTGGCAAGGGTGGTGAGGGGCAACAAGAAAAGCTTTAGCAGACTTGTAAGCAACAGGAAGACTAGGGAGACAGGGCACCACAGCTGAGCAGGGCAGAGGACCTGGTGACAGGGGACAGGGCAAAGACCAAGGTAATCACTGCCACCTTGGCTTCTGTCATCACCAGCAAGAGCAGCCCTCAAGAATCCCAGGCCTCTGAGCGCAGAAAATTTCCTCAGCTGCCAGGCTCCAAGGGCTGTCACCAGTGGCACGAAGCCCAGCTGGAGACCTGGCCTCACTGCTGAACGCCAGGGGTCAACACCTAGTTTAACATCTTCTTCATTAATGAAGACGGGTGATGGGACAGAGCTCGCCCTCAGCACGATTGCAGGTAACATAAAACCAGGAGGAGCTCAGCACCCCAGAGGGCTGCGCTGCCATCCACAGGGACAACAGCAGGCAGGAGACGTGAGCAGACACACACATCTCAGGAAGTTCACAGGGAAACGCCGAGTCTTGCCCCTGGGGACAAACCACCCCCGGCACCAGCACACACAGGGACAGAGCAGCTGGAAAGCAGCTTTGCACAAAAAGCCCGGGGGGTCTTCACGGAAAAGGGGAACGTGAGCCAGCCACGGGCACCCCTGCGGCACAGATGGCCAACAGCCCCCACATCACCAGCAGGTCACAGAAACACGTCAAAGATTGCTACGTAGAAGAGCTAATAATAAAGACATATCGCAGATACTGGCTGTGCATCCAACCACTGTTACATCAAGACCATCAAAACTACCAGGTTGGCCAATCAGCGCTCCACTGCTGACAGGACAGTCATCTGCTTCCGCCATCAACTAGCGTACAACTCACCCCGCCTGAACCCGCCTTTCACCCGCCGGTCAGCGTTTCTCACGCTGCCACGAGGTTTAGGCAAAATGTGTCTTACCTAACTAGGCTGCATTTGCAGAGCCTGTGCTCTGTAAAATGGGTATTCAGCACATTTTACGTAGCGTGGTCAACCTTATTGGGACTTATGGACAAGTATAATGAAAACTGAACAAATACATTGCTATCTAATGTGTATTTCAACAAAGCCTGGAAAGAAGAAGCAAAACTTTCTGCTGTACAAACTGTTTACAAAAGCATACAACTTCCAAAAAACCCAGTTTATTTTACTGCTCAAATTATTAAACACGAAACAAGACAACCTTGTTGTTTATACATTAGGAATGTAAGTTCTCATGTACAATTAAGAAAACACTTCACTGTAAAAAAAGGTGAAATTCTGCGTTACTACCACAGACCAGTGTCACACAACAAACTGAAGAATATGAGAAAGTGTGGCACACTCATTTAAACTCAGGTTCTCAGGTGAAGACAGACATCTACAGACCGATGCAGCTATTCCACAGACTTTGGTGAGTATTAAGAAAAGTAGACATCTAATCTTAGAATTATACAAATACGAAAGGCAATATATTACACATCTATATACAGCACTGTAAGCCTCGAACAGTGACAAAAGATATCAGACATAATAATTAAGTCAGAAATTTCTGGAATCCTCATAGAAATCAGAAGACACCTCCTTAGAGAGAAGCATGGCTAAAATAACTACGTATTTCGTACCTGTCAAACTTGTCAGGTATTATTCAAGGTAATTCAAGGACATTTCACTCTTTTCAGAAAAGTCATTGCAGCTCTACAGCAAGTGGTTAGAAGCCATACGCTTTTTGCACAAATGTTACAGATTCTGATAACAAAAAATAGTAATTCTCAGTTTCAACAGTTTTGAAAGTGTTGCTGTTCAAAGCCATCATTGGAAACAGTGGCCTTTGATTTAAAACAGTAAGGTCAGTTATAAATGTCACCATAAAAACAACTTCTCTTATAATTTGAGATGATTCACTCCTACATAACATTTTCCCTGCAGAATGTTGCAGCTGCGTACGATGTTTGGAGCGTGTTCATCAGAACTACCCACTCCTGGGTAGACTACAATATGGAGTGTCTTAGTAGGTTTTTCCTTACACTGTTAGAAGAAACATACTTTTTTCGTTCATCCGTCTAAAGTGATTATAGAGATAATGTTCAAAACCCAAGAGCCTGACAATTTTAGAGATATCGTGAAAGAATATATCTGCTTCCTGCCGTAATTCCCCCTTCCCTCCCCCCCCAAATCCTGCACCATGGATATTTGGGCAACAAATAATTCTGCCCTCCCTCTCCCCCACATCCTGGTTTATTTTCATTTTCTTTTCAATTTTTAAGAAAAGAAAGAAGTGCAACTAAAAGTTTTATTACTCACATCAGGAAAGAAATTCTTTAGACTTGATCAGTATCAAGGTGATGTCAGTTCACACCATGCTCATTTTGTAAGGTACTCCAGAGACCAATACATACATATTTGTATGAAGCCACATATGCATAGAAACAGCAGCCTTTAGTACCAAGAACCCTTCCTTTTATAATTTCCTAAAAAAAGTATGAAGCTTTATGTAATTTCAGTTGTACCAATATGAGCCTATGTCTTGGGTTCAAGCCAGACCACGGTTATAATAATTAGCTGGATAATATAAAAGGATAAACTAACTTCACGTTAACACTGTTTGACTTGTAGCCAACAGTAAACATTGCTACATGTCTACATTTTATGGCAGTTTAGATCCTTTGAAATTCTAATTATTTATAGCTAAAGTGACTAAATTTTCCCAGTACAATAAACAACTTTCATACCAACACCCAGCTTGAAAGAGTGCCTGCTGTGGAGATAAATGAAACAAACCAAAATCATTAGAATTACTTAAAAATTCTAGTCCCTTAACACAACTAATACCATCACAACAAACATTTGTCAATTGCAATTTTATTTATCTATGCTATTTGTGTTTCAATTTAAATTACTTTAAAGTGATTGTGAAGTATTCTTAAATGCTACACTGCAAAAGCGGATCAGGAGGCAGCTGTAAGCTCTGCAGGTTATTTCTTCATAAAATTTAGAATAAATTTCAAGGAAAGGAAGAGCTCTACATTCAGTACATGTAGTGCTAGTCAGTGTCGGCTACCAGCTGCCTAAAACCCTTCTATTGCTTGTAGTTATGCATGCTCCAGCAGCCACGTATGGTTGTCAGTCTGAAACAAAAATGCCATCTAACATGTATTGAAGAAAAACCTGCAAAAAAAGAGGGAAAAATTTCTACTGTACAAAGTATTTACAAAACCATACAACTTTAAAAAACCAGTTTATTTCACTGGTCAAAGTATTAAACACTAAACAGGACAAATTTGTAATTTATACATTAGGAATGTTAAGTTTTCATGTACAATTAAGAAAACACTTCACTGTAAAAAGGTGAAATACTTCATTACTGGAATAGAAGTGTCACACAACAAATGAGAATGAGAAAGAGTGGCACGTTCATTTGAACTCAGGCTCTCGGGTGAAGACAAACTTCTACAGACTGATAGAGTTACTCCACGTACTTTGGTGAATATCAAGAAATATACACATCTAGTCTGCAGTCTTACAAGAAGAATTATACAACTTACTTGTCCCTATCAACTGTCTCCTCATCACTCTTCATTAATTAACCAGCTTATTAATTGCTACAAACCTGAATAACCTTAGCTGCTTAAAAGTTACTTGTGCTTCAGTTTAAGTCAAAAAGGGATATCTAATCTTATCTCCAGGAAAACAGGAAAGTCTACCAGAATGTTAGTGTTTGTTTTGTACAAGGTTCTTGACAGTAAGGGATTGCTAGATGCAGAAATCTGGATGGTTGGGAATGACTGTGCCTTAGATCTTCAACCTATTTCTCCATTCATAATAACATAATTCTGTAATTAGCAGCTAATCACGGCTACTGGAGTGGTTTTGTCAGCTATTGCTTCTCCAAATTTCTGCACAAGAAATTTTAATGTCCATTTTTAATTGAAATCTTAACATTACAAAAGTTGGTATCAAACAAGGCCACCAAATTAACTGGAGGTTAAAGGCTAGGTAACCCTGAACAGGCTGCTGTTTTAGAATTTCAAACTAGAAAAGCAATAGATATAAAAGGATAGGAATTACAGTGCTAGTTATATTTACATAATTTCCCTTTGTGCTTGCAAGTTCCTGAAAGTACACATCCTTTGGTAGTATTCTCTTTGTCTCAAGGAAGAAGTTCACGTTAAACACATTCACACCCCTGATTTGCTTGAGTCAGTTCAAAGGGCTCACACCTTATCTCCTACATAACATTGTTACGTAAGCACACCGCTTCCCAGAAGTCATAAAAATATTGATGACAGTGACTTTTCAATGAGTAGCTTTGTGCTTGATATTTATGAACCGGAAAGAGTCTGTCACACAATTTGAAAGTCTAAAGACTCCCATCCACAAGTACTGCTGCTGGGTGACTTCTGCGCCAGTTTCCAAGACATACAGAAAACCCAACATGCATCTATAGTTCAGACTCATATAGGAATAAGGAAGTATGAACATTGCAATGTGTACTAACTCCTGTTACAAAAACTGCTATAACATCAAACACTGAAATGATGCTTCTACTTTTAACCTTACATGTAAGCATAGCTTTCTCATGGCTAACATAAGAGAATGTTTATGTTCGTACAATGCTGTTGCAAAATTTCATGCCCACACTGTGAGACTCTTCTTAAATAAAACAAGTACTTGCAGTTCTGCCTATGCCAAGTGGTAGTGGAAAAGTAGAATCTGGGAAAAAGGCTCTATCTGTTGCCATACTGTGCATTTGTAAAAAGCCACACATCTTGGTGGGTGGCTGAACAACCAACCAACGCCTGTTAAATTGGGGAAGCTGTAAACTTCACATGAAGCCATAAGCAATCGGGTGTATAAATACAGTAAGACAAAGAACTTTCCAAGCTATTAGAAGATGATGCAAAATAATTACAACTGTTTTCTGTTCACTGTCAAATGTGAGCCAAACAAGAATTCATGTGCTGGAGGTTTAAGAAAGTAACATACAGAATATCAAGAAGCTTAATGTACCAATGTACTAATATCAGCATAAACCCTCAGTATTTTATTTTTCATACTTGCCAATTTAACATCAATCTGTTGACAAAGTTATGCTAATACTAGGAGGTCGCTGCTGATTAGGTTGTTTGCTTAAAGTCGGAAGATCGGTTCTTTCTGTTCCATATATCAGTTTTTCCTCCTGAAGACTGCAAGCTGAAAACCTGTTTGCCTCTGTACCAGATACACCACCACGATTATTTGGAACTGTGACACCACTGACCTGTTCAAAGGATTTACTAAACACAGTAGTGGTCGTTCTGGCCAGACTATGGCTGCCAGGCTTAGGCAGGGACTGGCTAGTTGTCAGTGTCAGTCTCTTCAGAGAGACAAGCTCTAGATTCTCACTCAAGGCTCTCTGAGTTTGTTTTCGTGACAAGTGTTCTCTGCAGGTTTCTCCTTCTTTTTCTTTTCCTCCAGCTTTACTTCCTCCAGACCTTCGTTGGCTCTTCCCTAAAAGGTTCTTACTGCTCGTGTTGCTGCTGTTAGACAGGGCAGACTGACTTGTACTAGAAGTAGCCCTAGAGTAAAACCCTTCATCCGTTTCAGATACTTCTATCAGTTCTTCTTGAATTCCTAAATCAGTATTACCTGCGTGGTAGAAAAAGAAATAGAGAATTAGCAATTGACTTTCTCACATTTATTCATTTTATGTATTGTAGGATTTTGATATTTCAAAGCATGAAGCCATACAGCAACAGAGCAGAGAACAGAAGACAAAGCACTTACCTATTCCATTACATTACGGAATTAAGGTTCATTAGGATATAGAGTTACAGCAAATAATGCTGCATTAACTAGATCAAAAAGCATGCCCCCAATCTCATCTCGTAGTGATTTCAGAAAAAAAAAAAAGCAGTCCTGTTAATTCATGCAGGAGATTAGAAACTTATAGATTAGAAGATACCACACAGAACAAGAAAGCGTGAATCTTATTTTGAGCAAGTGCTCCAATACGTGATTTTGCAAAGCTCCGTAATTATAAAGATCAATGTCCCAGGACACCCAATATGGCACCTCCATGTTTAGCAATGCAAGAATGCTTTAGGACTGAAAGGTCACCTTCTGCATCATAGGTCTGGTGGTATGAGTTGGAAACTCAAGCACAATATGGGATCTCCAGTATACCATGAAAGGTGGACTTTGGGAAATCTGAGGTACACAGCAATATACTTTTCACATCCATTTTGATGGATTCTTCATACCATTGATCACTGAGTTTTGTAAACCAAATAGATATGCTTAATAAACTCAAAGGTATGTTGAGTCTCACAGTATATTTTCTCCAGATTAAATAAATCTACTTGTAAGTATGTCATCGTTGACTGTGGCACAGACAAAGCTGTGTGCAATACATGCATTTGTGTTATTACACATGCAAATATATTAACTGCATACTTTAATTCTCCAAACATGCAGCAGTGACCCTTTCAATCAACAGTGGTACCTTAGAGTGCAGCTACAAGTGCTCTGCTAAAACTGCACTCTGCCAGATGAGTTTATTCCATCCTCCATCATTTTTCTTACAGATTTTTGCCTCCTGATCTCTGGCATGCCTTTGCTGTCAGTTCTAGGATCTGTAGCTGTTTCCTGTACTCCCTGTAAATGCTGAACATCATTCTCTGCTAGTGCTCTGCTCTTTTCCCCATTCCCGGTCCTCTCTCCAGCCACACTTGTGACACTAATCTCAGGTATGATAAAGTTGCCCAATTCAGTAGCATCATTACCACTCTCTGGTTGTTCTAGAATTAAAGATGGATAAGAAAAAAGAAAAAAAGATGTCTGAAACAAAACATGAAACAAAAGCCAATAGACACAGATGACTAAAGCATTATGAATTAAAGCAGATGTTCACATATTAACTTCTTGTTAATCACCAACATTAGCGAGTATGGAATTTTGCTTTATTTTTAAATTGCAGGTTTCAGTCTTCCAAATATTGGCCTGCACCCACATACTAGAAAGCCCCATGCTTGGTCTTTCGAAACTGAAATTTCTGAGGATCATGAAACAAACATTCAGAGACTATCAGAAATCAAAGAACTTTCCATAATTCACTTTTATGACTATATTCTCTGTATGACCATGCTAAAGTGAAACTTATTTTTACAGTGAAATGTCATATCAACTTCATGTGTTAACACATAAGACTAGAAATACTACAGTGTCATGATGTTGTACAGTGGTCACCCTGAAAACTAGTACTGAAACAACTAAGCCAACACAAGCACACTTTGACTTACATTTTCTTTCTTCATTTCAAAAAACCTATTTTCAACCAGAAAGATATTTACAAGTAGGAAAATTCTCCAGTTATTAAATCAACCTATTCAGATAAAACCTATGGAGTTTTACTGCAGTTTTTGCCACTTACTAATAAAATAACACAAATGTTGATCTCCTCAGCCTTTTTAAGCTTCTTATATGAGCTTACAGCTAAATTAGTTTGCAATGAACTTATTTGTGTCACAGAAATCAGCAAGTCAGTTACTAAGTACAGTTGAGGAAACAAGGATTAAGCTGCAGCACAGGGGACAGGGGGGCAGGCAGGGAAATGAAATTAAGGCAAAATCCAATGCGGTTTCATTCCAAGATTACTTCTTTTCATTGGGGTAAGTTATCAACCACAGATACACAAGTGCTCAGCCTGGCTAAAAAATTATTTCAAGACAAAGATGCCTGCAGACATAGCCAAAAATCCTCAAGCAAACAGAAAACTCCACTGCTACTCAAAGTGTGTGTAAGCACAAGAGATTTAATAATGATATTTAGTGATAAGAATGCAATAATTCCACAAGGTCCTGGTAAAACAAATCCCAGCTTAAAAGATGCCTGTCTACATTAGATGAAGACAGGTTTGAGAAGGGTGAACTCTTTCTTGAGAGGAGAAAAAGTGAAAATAAAAATGGGAGTTGAATCTTTACGGGAATCCCATGTCCATACAAGTAACAAGATACAATCCTAGCAACCTGTCAGATCCACAGTGTTTGAAGTTTTCTCAGTATCTGATGGACTTTTAAAAAGTATTCAGAACTGCATTATCAGCACTAGCTATACAACCACAAAATTGCATTTAGATGACCTGGAGAACGAAAAAGAGAAGCCATCAGTTACAGATAGAAACAGCACACCCTCCATGAAGAAGTATACCACAGAAATACAAGGGAAGAAGAGCAAAATCTACACCATGTGCTGTATATCTATGCAAAGACTATAGCCACAAACTTGACTAGACTAAAAATGCAATAAAAGCACAGCTCAGAATCAAGCTCAACTGAATCCCTGTGTTTTACTCATAATGCAGTTCTTCAGACCTGAGGACTGCCCAGACTATATTGACATTTTGCCACTACACGTGACAGAAGTTAGAAGTGCGGACATTGAACTGACAGTATGAAGTCCAAAACCAAAGGAATTTATCATAAATAATATTTTTTTCACAGCAGCAGCTCTAATGCTTTTTAGCTGGAGGGGAACCTCTCTTCCCCTGTCCCCACACTGAGGACTCTTGTGCAGGTACAATGTACTTCTAGGTTAAGCTGGCTGCAGCGCTGGACTTTTTGTTAGCATTTGTGCTGCCTGCACTTATTACAACATTGAAATAAGTCCCAGAGCTAGAAGGTTGCTCTGGCAGGGATGGACATCATTGTTCCCTGGTGTAAGAGCTATCCTTGATTTCATCTGCAAATGCTAACTATCATGATCCTTTCTAACTAGGCAACTACTAATGAAATCATCCATTTAACAAGCTGTACTATTCCAAGGCAATGCCATTAATAATTGCTGCCATTAGCCAGTAATTTCCTGATATTTGGCAGGAAACTCAAGGTAGAACTGTTTCGAAGTGTTACCCCTAACAGCACTTCCCGCAAAGTCTTCCGTCATGAGTAACAAAGGTAAAACTGAGCACCATGAACTGCAGTAATACTAACCCCACCACCATCAAGTATAGCCTTCTTTCTAAAAACATATGAGCAGAAGAGTCAGTGAGGAGAGAAGATCAATGCTCTGATCGGCCTCATCAGTCTAATTTTACTAGGGTGAGGTACCTGTGCCTCTGCTATGCCAGCCTTCAGGGACCTACAGGCACCTTATTTCTGCAGAACTTCTTCCCAGGATCCAATGATCTCCACACGCACAAGTCAGCTCTGCTAGAAACTTCCTTTGGAGCCAGACACCAGAGAGGAGAGGGCAGAACAGAGCTTACTGTCAGTCCCTTCCCCACCAAGGGTAGAAAAGCACTAATTAACAGCATCCAGCTCCAAAGAAAGGAGGCTCAGAGTGCACAGCAGAAATCGGAGGAGCAGAGGAAGAAATTTTTTGTTACAGATTTTGTATAACAGCAAGATTTATTTGTTGTTGTTTGGTGGTGTGCATTTCTAAATGTAATATCCTGCTGTGATACCATCACTCTACTCATTATTACTGCATCCCCACAGCTGTGTAACCATTACCACAATAAACTGGTGAAAAAAAAAACAAAAACCTTAAAGAGTTTTACTCAGCACAATTATGTCTAATCTTTTAGTTAAGTGCTATTAAGTACTTCTAATGAAAGGGAACATACCTTTCTCTGAGTTTAACACTGAGCTACAGGAGGAAATTAACGAAATAATGGGCTACCGGGTATCTCAATTCCTATTAACACTGTAGCATTTGCACTCTCCTAGAAAGGATAAGACTACGCAATCCGTGTCCTTCACAGCAGCATCCCCTCCGTATTATAAAACTTTTAAGAACACCTAAAACAAACCATGAGCTTTGTAGTGCTTGGGTTTGAAAATAATGCTGCTTCAAGCTGGACATCTCTGTGGAGCTACCCTTTGAGAAACAGATCTTAATACCCAGTGCACAAGGCAATGGAGCAAAAAGAGAAAACAAAGCACACTGCTAAATAGTGTAGCAACAAACCCGAGTAATTATGTCAGTTTGAAAGGTTATACAAATATGCCCATAGCAGCTGAAGGAAAATGAAGTGACACTTCTGAATGCTTTGAGTAGTACAACCAACCTTGATAAAGGCATTTCGTGATTACTGGCTGCTAAGAATTAATTCAAAAGATATTTCAATTATAGTCTACGTTATTATTATGGTTGCCTACATCATTTACCTCAGATTGCACAGGGAAACTGCCCATTTGGATTGCAATTCAATTTTAACCATCACAAGCTCAAGCCGCATTTCCTGTACAACAACGTTAGCATTTTGAATTATTCATCAAACTTATATCCCAAAATTAACATTCATACCAGATTCCTAAGAGTTATAACTATTTCAGGAATTAATACTGTTGCAAAAAAAAGTAAGAAAATTCTCTCCACATATTCAGACTAACGTTTCTAAGCCTTGGGTACTACATTAAAGTCAA
Organism: Chionis minor; assembly: GCA_013398295.1. Classification (NCBI taxonomy): domain Eukaryota; kingdom Metazoa; phylum Chordata; class Aves; order Charadriiformes; family Chionidae; genus Chionis; species Chionis minor. Next base: position 262,784 of record VZSF01006081.1, on the reverse strand, counting down.
TCTCTGCAAGTGTGTGTGTGGGGGGAATTAACATCTTGTCCTTTTTCTCTTGATGTCTTTGTTTTTGAGTAATGTATCTTACCAACATCTGCTTAGCTCTTCTTACTCAATCTGTTATGTCTGAGTATTTCTCTTACACACATTACCTCTAGCCACAGGAGTTTTTCCTGAGAAACCCTTATACAGGTCAGTTTGGCAGATTTTACACTAGTAAGAAATGCATTTCTAGGGCTTGTTTTTTTCCTAGCTTCCATAAATAACCATTCATTTAGGTGTTTATGTCCCTTACACACTCTATAATTTTTCTTGTTTTCATCCATTTGTGAAGGGAAATGGAGATGCCACTCAAGGTTTATTTTTAAAAACACGAATACTACAAAAAAACTAACGCTCCTCTTTAAAGCTTTATGATTTATAGACAACCTAATTCAATAGCACAAAATAATTTGCTGAGAAGTGCTGGCTAGTATCAACCGCCTCTACAAATATTGTCCATTTGTGATTAGATGGATCCATTTTGCAGATGACGTTCACCTTTAGTAACTCTAAAGAACCTACCTTAGAAGTCCAAATTCACAATACAAATTTGATTTTAAAATAAGAGTCCTAAGTAACAGCTCTCATGAACAGGTTACAGGGTTGAGTACCACAAGATTAAATGTTAGGTTGACCTTTTTTTAAAATTGACTTCAACCTAGGGTTCTAGCAAAGGCTAGCAAGATCTAATGTCTGAAAACTTTTACAGTAAAACAAATTTTTAAAAAGATAAAAAAATAAAGCCTGGAAATGTGATTTCTCAGCTGGAAATGTGATTGGCTGTAATTCTTTTATTTTATTCACTGTACACAAATAGCTAGTGATTGAAAATTGCTGCCCTTGCTTCCCCAAGGGGTATTTTGCTTCATCAGGTCTTCTGGTTCACGTAATGTATGAGGATCAAACTAACTCTCAGCTGTCTCCTCTAGCTTCCTAATCCATTTGTGCAACTCATTTTTATTAGACTGAAGCACAAAAATAAAACCTCTGAATACATTTTCTTTCCCCCTTACACTGTGGGAGAGAGAATAACGGTCAGGAGGTATGAGGTTCGTCACCTGATTACTACCAATTACAGTATTTACTTTAACTCAAACAAGCATCTGTAAGTACAAGCCTTGTTATTCTTTCTGCATGCTGACCCTGAAGATCTATTTCATATCTTTCTTTTATCAGGACTTGTGGGGCACTGAATTTTGTTATTAGGAATTTTGAAATCAGGAGACCATCCACTCCAACTTCAAAAAGGCTTTTTGAGTCACAAACAACAATTTTATTAGTATTCGATAATGAAAATTTTGAGGATGTTAGCTAAAGTGGTATATGCATGGAACATTTACCATTTAAAATGAAACAACTGAACAGTCAGTCAAAGATACTATAGACTCAGTTTTGGCCTTTAAACTAGCCTAATGTTTACATAGCCTTCAAATTTACAACTACTCCCACAACCTGCTATACCAGTTCCCCTCCACCTCTGACCTACACCACGTGATTTTCTTCCTCTTCATTAAATCGTGTACCATAGAGGCAAATCCAAAGTTTTCCCAATAACCCAAACAAAATGTTGACAAGAGCTTTTTTGTAAGTCCTTAATCTTTCAGTCCTCATCCCTAAACACTGGCTACTCCTCACTTGGGTCATACTAACTAGATTATCACCATTTCTCTCAGCTTGTCCTGCTTTATGAGACTCCTGTAAAACACAGCATTCCCTCCCATTTCTACAAGTCTTACTGTTTATTATTCTGATTTCCCTTTCACCTTACAGTTTTCTGCCACAGGACACACTCATCCCACCCATTTTTCCTTGAACTTCACCAAGCATCACCCCTTGCAAGGTGGCAATAATTGTAAAAACCTCTAGATTTCTCTATTTGCTGAAAAATTTGCATTGTTATAAGGATGGTTCCAATACCAATTCCTTAACACTTTTATTTCATTTGTTATGCAAATGCAAAGACAATATTTATTTTAATACACTTTCATTCAATTCCTATGAATGAGCTAGCACTCAGTATCCTTGATTTGTGTTCCCTTCCACCATCTCATTTGAACAAACATAAGAACCACTCAAAAATAATAGCTGACAAAATTGCCAAGCTTCAGAGAGCATTTGTCCATTTAAATGCTGAGCTACCTACACAGTTTTCTTGCACCTGGTCAATAATCCCTGTTTAACAACTGTAAGCCTGAAGAAAGGAAAATAAATAATAAAGATTAAAATGGTCCTTAAAAGTCTTGAGATACCAGTAACGACTTGCTACTGGACCTCATGCAAGTTAAAGACATTAATGTTTTGCTCCTCAGCTTTGTCTGACAGTTTTAAGCAGCTTTTAATCAATTGAAAAGAAATTTGGTTATTTGACCTTTCTTTGTCCCTCACCCACTATGGCAGTTTACTGTTGGTACTACTACCATCAATGTGTATCACTACTGCTAAGAAAGCTCTATCATTATTTTACAGTAATCTTCTACCAACATATTTATAAATAAATTTTCTCAACGCTTACCTGAATTACCTCTCGGTCCTTTATAAGTAACTTGGCAGTATTTTTCTAACCAAATTGTCCATACACTACAAAAGTTCGTACAGTGCACATCATAACAGAAATTTTTATACTACTTCAAAATCTTTATTGAACCTATTAAAAGAGCATTCTTATCTACACTCACGCACTTAAGACTGTTATCAGAGTTACAAACCCAGCGGAACAAGCCATTGTCAATTTTCATCGCTGGTCCAGCAGCTCTTCCCTCATCTGAAGATGGTAGAAGTGGAATATAATGTTCCTCCTTTTGCAGTACATTCAACATCATGTTTTCTACTTCTCAGCCCAGACCTGTGTTCTACTTTGTGGAAGCCCTTATATTAGTTTGCTCAAACGTGCTGGTTTTGACTCGGGTAGAGTTAAATTTCTTCATAATAGCTAGGGTGGGCCTGTGTTTTGGATTTGTGCTGAAAGCAGTGTTGATAACACAGGGATGTTTTTTGCTGTTGCTGAGCAGGGCTTACACAGAATCAAGGTCTTTTCTGCTCCTCACGCCGCCCCACCAGTAAGCGGGCTGGGGATGCACAAGAAGTTGGGAGGGGACACAGCTGGGACAACCGACCCCAACTGACCAAAGGGACATCCCATACCACATGACACCATGCTCAGCAATAAAAGCTGCGGGAAGAAGGAAGGAAGGAAGGAAGGAGGGGACATTCAGAGTTACGGCATTTGTCTTGCCAAGTAACCATTATGTGTGATGGAGCCCTGCTTTCCTGGAGATGGCTGAACACCTGCCTGCCGATGGGAAGTCGTGAATTAATTCCTCGATTTTGCTTTGCTTGTGTGCATGGCTTTTGCTTTACATATTAAACTGTCTTTATCTCAACCCAAGAGTTCTCAATTTTACTGTGATTCTCTCCCCCATCCCACTTTGGGGAGAGTTAGCTAGAAGCTGTGTGGTGCCTAGTTGCCAGACAGGGTTAAACCACGACACCAAAATATAGTAAGTTATCTCTCTACCTTTATACCCAGTTTTTATGTAAGTAATTTAAGACAGATGAGGTTCTTTGGTAAAGTTGTTAAATATTTGCTTTGCTTCAGGTACTATACCCTACTTTTCAAAAGAAAATAGAACACTGGTCTCTTTAAAGAATCAGTAACTTTGTACAGCTCCCTTTAACAAAAAGNTCTCTCCCCCATCCCACTTTGGGGAGAGTTAGCTAGAAGCTGTGTGGTGCCTAGTTGCCAGACAGGGTTAAACCACGACACCAAAATATAGTAAGTTATCTCTCTACCTTTATACCCAGTTTTTATGTAAGTAATTTAAGACAGATGAGGTTCTTTGGTAAAGTTGTTAAATATTTGCTTTGCTTCAGGTACTATACCCTACTTTTCAAAAGAAAATAGAACACTGGTCTCTTTAAAGAATCAGTAACTTTGTACAGCTCCCTTTAACAAAAAGGTTTCTTGTGTGATTTTTTTTTTTAAAACATGACTTAGAAAATAAAGAATGTAATTCATCTGAACTGCATTAAGATTCCCATTCACCAGTTAAGAAAATAAAAACCTCAAACTGCTACTTGCTTACTAGCAATGAAGATGTGCAATAACAAAATTCTCAATATTATTTTAAACACGTGTAAAAAACTGAGAATTTATTGCAAAATGTGTTTCTTACCATGCCTTTTCCATCTATGCCCTCGGATAGACATGCTAGTCACAGCATTTCTTGATATTCTGGATGAAGTAGGTGTAATTTCAACCTGAATGCACCTTGTACCTTCTTTACTAGATTTCATGGCACCCTGAGGCAGTGAAGCTTTTATTGCATTAGCAACCTAGAACAGAAAAGCTGCAGTTAAGATCTTAATGTGAAGATCCAAATTTCAGAAGAATAATTCTGTCAGGGGATTCTTATTACTCCAAGAAGAATACTGTGTACAATTCTAGTTTTAGCTTTTTGCACAAGTTACAAAGAATGCTGGTTGCAATTACCTCTCAAAACTAAGTTACATTTAACACCTGCCACTTCTAAAAACAAAGTTTCCAGTTTAAAAATGTGGCTATTACTTAACATGAACTTCAGAGTGCTTCTGCACTATCATCTAAGCTTTCAAGACTAAGGAATATTCGACTGAAAATAGTTTGTTCGCAGGGAAGATGACAAAATAACTAAATACATTGAAAATACCCGTGTGTGTGCTCCAGGTGTGATGTCACATCATGCATGTTCATAGGAAGGATCTCCTAAACTAAAAATTCTACTAAAAAAAAAAAAAAAGTAATGTTGAAATAACAACACCTACCAGCAGAGGTTCTGGATAGAGTTCCAGCTGTGCTCTATACAAAATGTCATCCATAGCTTTACGAGCCAGATCCCATTCTCCATTATAACTAGAAAGGTAAATATATACATAATAATAATAAGCATCTATACCAACAAATAAACCTTCTTGGTCACATAACCTTCACAAATTTAGTATTCCTTCAGACCTCAATGTAGAGGAGTTAACTGCTCATGTTCATTAGCAGTAAGCTTGCTATTTAGAGAACTTGTTCTGAAGTAGCGTCTGTGGAGGTAAGGTTTTATTTTCATTGGCCACCCTGAGCAGTTTACAAAAAACAACATAATTCTTGATCAGCTAGTCATTAAATACTTTGAAATTCAAACGGGATTATTTTAATACTTCCCCACCTTTTGATTATTCCTCTGTTACTCGTGTCTAATTATTTCCTTTAACGAGAGCTTTAAACATTAATATGACTATCAAAGGGTAAATGACACCAGCATTTCAGAAAAAGAATAAAACCTTTTTTTCTTAACTAGACTGGTATCAACACTAAGCATGCAAATATGTGGACAGCACACAACAGTTGGAAAAGCTTTTTTTAAAAGATTTTTTCACATCAGCAGTTATACCTATTAAGTACTGTTCTAGCCCCCTTTCCCCAGTGTAACTTCAGCTAACTAGTTGGAGAACTATGTTCTCTTCCCGAGGACCTTATTGCTACACAAAGCATATACCCACTAGAAAATAAAACATTTCAAATTAGCATGCCCAAATGAGTGTAGAAATCAAGCTGGCATTTCTTTATTTTGTATGCATATAAAAAACCCCAACTTACAAGGCATAATAAATCCCTGTTAGCATTTGCACCATGAATTCAGATGAAACTGGAATCCTACAGTTGACTCCCTTGTACTTTCTCACTTGTTGGCGAGGGTATCCACAGACACAAATTCTAAGGAAATAATGCATTTGTCATTAGCAAATAATGTAGAACACCTTTGTATAGAACTCTACAAAGTAGCTAGGTGTTTAGTATACATTTTAACTACAATAGACCCACAGGAAGGTATCCACCAACAACTTTGTGCTGAAGCAGACTATTTCCTATTATGGAAGAAGGGTATGCCCTCTACTGGCAGAGTTCAAATCCTTCAAAATAGAGACACCCTAGACACTCGTATTATATTTTTATACTACCACAGAACATGAAAGAAAACTGAAGGTAAATGTCATTCTGAATGCACACACTTGCTGCAGAACAGACAAAAAAATAAGTTATCGGTATTTAAGGAAATAAAGCAGCAGTACAACTATTAATATTAGAGACAGAAGTGTGTCATTGCATAAAATACGGAAGTTGCATACGAATTTTCAAGAAAAGAGACCAGAAGTGTCACGTTCATAAAATCCAGTAAAAGTCAGCTTTAGAATTTAGTTCTGAACTCAATTCCATATCAGGTTCTGTAGTCAAAACATTTTGGAAATCAAAGATATCAGGCAGTTTAATGTTCAATTCATTGCCTAGCACTGGACTTCTGGAATGACCTTTAATGACATTAATCAAAGTATTTCCTTCTCCAAAGCATGCAACAGAAGGCTTAGTCTCAGAAAGCTTCAATACCAGAGAGCTTGTTAAACTTCTCTTAAGTCGTTTTTTTCCCCAGAAAAAAAACCAGAAAAACTTATGATTATATTATAGTACCTTTCAAATTACATCTGTAACAGAGATCTCAGGAGCCTTTTTTCATTAGTACTAACTTTGCCACTAGAGTCTAAAAAGTCAGATGGTGCCCCCAAGATCTCCATGGCTCAGCAGCTCCCCCACTATGCACATTACACCTAGTATGATCTAAATTTGGCTCTTCATGCTGATGTCACCATATCTCCAAATAACAACAACAAAAATAGTTTAACCACTCAATCAGGAAAGTCAGGAAGCCATGCTAGTGACAACATTCAAGGAAACAAAATATTATAAGATATTTATAAAGAAGAATCATAGAATGGTTTGGGTCAGAAGCGACCTTTAAAGACCATCTATTTCCACTCCATAGGCAGGGACGTCTTCCACTAGATCAGGTTGCTCAAAGCCCCATCCAACCTGACCTTGAACAGTTCCAGGGATGGGACGTCCACAACTTCTCTGGACAATCTGTTCCAGTGCCTCACCACTCTCATCGTAAAAAGTTTCTCCTAATATCTAATCTAAATCTACCCTCTTTCAGTTTAACACTGTTGCCCCTTGTCCTGTCACTACACGTCTTGCTAAAAAGCCCCTCTCACCTTTCTCATAGGCCTCCCTTATTTATATTGAAGGGCTGCAATAAGGTCTTCCTGCAGTCTTTTCTGCTCCAGGCTTAGCAACCACAGCTGTCTCAGGGTACTTCAGAAAAGTGTTCCAGCCCTCTGACCATTTTTGTGGTCCTCCTCTGGACCAAAAGGTCCATGAAACAGGTCCACATCTTTTTCTTTTATTGGGAACACTAGAACTGGATGCAGTACTCCAGGTGGGGTCTCATAAGAGACGAGTGGAGGGGGAGAACCACCTCCCTCAGCCTGCTGGCCACACTTCCTTTAATCCAGTCTAGCACATGATTGGCTTTCTGGGCCACAAGTGCATATCCCGCTATATTCCCCAGCCCTTCTCTACAGGGCTACTCACAAACCCCTTCACCCCTCAGTCTGGACTTACATCAGGGATTACCCCAATGGAGGTGCAGGACCTTGCACTTGGCCTTGTTGAACTTCATAAGGTTAAGATACCTATAGGCGTAGGATACCTACCCTCTATGTGCTCATCTAGAATTGAAGGTAATTCCATAAATCCTAGGCTTATGCTGCCATTTTATAGAACTGGTCAACTGCTGCTCTGAGCATTTAGTTATAATTCTCACTGAAATTACAGCCCTAAATACAGACTTCTCAGATTGGCCTAAACCAAGATTTAAGTGTCTGAATTCAAGAATTCAAAATCTTATCTCTAAAAAAAGAATTTATTTTGCTTGATTCTGAATTTTGATTTTCGTAAGTAACTGCAAGTTTTCCCCTAAATTTGATATTGTTACTGGCCAGACTATTTAAGTACTCCTTGCTTATTCATTCAGATTTTAAATTCTGACTTTATTATTGTTAGGAACACACTACTTCCTTCAGATTGCATTGTGATTTGTGTCTCACTATTCAAATGGTTTAAAACTCTAAATTTTTAGCAACCAGAAGGCAAATAAATTTACATCTTAAAATACATAAAGTTCACCTGCAAAGTATACACACAGTTAGCTAAAACAAAAACCTTACTTCCAGTTAAGTGAATCAAATTGACTCTTCTGTTGAATATATTTAAGATATTGGAACCAAACGAGTTCATCCTCTCATATTTCTTTTTGTCTATCCATGGTAAAAGTCAAAGCATGAAAGCTGTTTTTCCACATGAGCCAGTTACTGAAATTAACTAGGTTGAATAACTCCCCCACAAAAATCCCATGTAATTTTCCTCCTCTTTATCCCCCAGAAGAGGCTATTATTATGCAACATGGGCAATACTTTAGTTCCAGATAGTCCATAATTTCTACCAATGGTTTGGCTCAAAGATGACACTTATAATCTACTAAAATAGTAAGCATTTCAGTGTCGTATGAAGCCTGAGAGGTGGAGGCAGCAGCAAGTAAGCATCCAGTTCAAATAAAAATGCTAGTTTACAGAAAAAAAAATGTTTAACTGGGTCATTTTTAGGCCAATGTATATATTTATGCATTTACTAGATGCTATTGTATAGGGATACAGTAACTATTTTTTGGGGAAAACACTAAACTCACAGTAGTATGTGAACAGTTAGCACTGACAGTTATACAGAAAAGACCTTAATACAGACACTCTATTAATGCCAGGATTGAATAGTTTTAAAAAGCCCTACTCTTGAGTTACTTCCTTTAAAAGGGCTAGAATGACATCAGCAAAACAGCTTTGCTTTACATCAGAGTAAGATAATATTCTTATGAAAAGACACTTAGTAACTGAAGATGCCCAAATACAAAAAAAAAAATCTGAATTTACAACACTTGAGATCAGCACAAAATATTTCATGCTGCAATTGTCACATTTACAGTTCATGTTTGTAAATAAGAATTACTAGAAGCTTTCGCTTCTTTAGACAAGTCATAAAAATTGAATTAGACTTACTAGAAGAAAGCACATTCATTGTAGCTTGCTTTCATATAGATCTTCCAAAAGAAACCTGAATTCAACACTGCTCAAACCAATTAAAGGAGTTATTCTATAGATTCTTCTGAGAATTTTGTCAGCACCACACCCAAACAGGATACTGAAAGGTATTCTGGGTCTCTGACACATATTCCCTTGAATCCCTAAAACACTGTGAGGACGAGATTTTTCAGTAAGCAGAGAAACATGGATGCCAAGACCAGCAGGGAATGAAGAACAAAGACAAAAGTCAAATTGTATAGTATCAAATAATTTAGCATCCCAACATTCAACATTTTGAAGTAAAACAACTTGCTTGCATCTACTGGTAATTTGCTTGGGGTTTTTAAAAATCATTTATCCCAAATACAATCAAAACCTAATCAAGCAGAATAAGCAACATCAGCCTCGTGTCCACAATCCTTAGCTTCTAAAAAAATTTCTACCTTGAAATGTAGACCTGCATATCTAAGAAATATCCTGTAAAGACTCTTGGAAATACTCCCAAGTGCTCCAATGCTCGCTCTCTCTCACCTCCTCTGAGGAGAAGGAAATCTTACAGACATCCATTGCCATGTTTTGCTTGCCTGAGGAACCTGGGAACTATGACTGGTTAGAAGTTACTGTGGTTGACTTCTACATCTCTCTTGGCTTTCCTGAATTAACGAGAGCATTCTAGTTTTTTTCCTTAACCCAAAGTCCACTTTCAAAAATCTAGAGATAGACACGTTTACTACCTGTTCTTCCTCTTTGAAAAGAGAAATGGATCAAAAATAGACACTGTAATTAAAGCTGAGGTGGTTCGTTTATTTTGGTTTTGGAGGTAACAGCCGACTTCGGAAACACCCAAAGCATCTGTAAGAATGGATGTATTTCTAGTTTCAAGATCTACTATAATTTCAAGAAAGTTTCAATTTGCACAGCATCCAAATATATTTAGTAAGCTTGCAATGCAAAATTTACCAAGATTTTAGAAGACATTTCTGATTTTATTTAGTTAACACACCTACAACTGCTTTGATTAAAACAAACAGTTCCCTTGATTTGACTTCTCCACTTAACAGCACTGCATATAAACCAGGTCATTGCTTCCCCATTTTGAGTTCTCAACCCAAAGTTATGTAAGAGGTACTTTAAAAACAAATAATGCATTTGTAAATACTTATGAAAAAGAGTCAGGTTTACAAGAAGCTTTTGGGAATCTGCAGCTTTTTTTAAAAAAAAAGTTCAAACCAATTGCATTTCAAGTTGAAAATGCATTTTAAGTGTAATCAACCTACAGAAATTACCTTGAACAAATCTGACACAACGACTGAAGAGAAATTGCAGGCATGTAGCTTAAGGCAGCATTGTAACAGAGTAGAAGGAAAGTCAGCACTTCAAACCTGGGATTTACAAGAAACATTAGAATTACATCACCATTTTTGAAAAGAAAACAAATTTACACAGAAATTTGCAAGAGTTATTTGAATAGATTTGGTATTTTGTTTCAATAAAATTGACAGTTGATTAGTTTGGTTCTGTAAGTTTTCCCACTTCATGTAGTAATATCTCTGGTAACCATTCTTCTAACCACATTTACGTGTTTAAAAACAAAAACAACCACAAAACACAGCATACACATATCCACCTTCAGTCTATAACTATATTAAAAATTATAAGAAGTTAAGATTCTTCAGTGATTCTCAAGCAAAATCCTGTTACACAATTTCACCTGTTCTGTGCTGTTAACATCTCTCTCTGAGGATGAGGTCCACTGTATACAACCCTGGACAAACCATGCTGTGATAAAGCTCCTTCAGTGAGAGCCATGGAGCCAATGCTGGAAGGCTGAAGGAAAGAGGGTCATTCAAAACATGTCCACCTGAAGTCTTGTTACAATGCAAGTGAAAATACACAACGATCAGCATCACCATATTTGTACATAAATTTTCAACAGGCTTAAGGTTATCCGACTGCTTAGCTGTCTTAGATTTGAGAAGGTATTTTACACCAGATAAGGTATGTGGCTTTAGAATAGAAAAAAAGACATTGTTTGAATCATAACTCCAACTCAACTCTGTCTTGAAGACGCCTCAGAGATCAGTTAGTAGCACTCAGAAGACTGAGAAATATGTTCCTATGTCATCATGCAACACGTGGAAACTACTTTTCACTTTTATTTTTAACAAATAGGCAGTATGCTTTGGAGGCTTTTCTCAATCAGTAACAACTTTATATTGTAGATGTCACTTACTTCATGATAGACGGAAGGTTTGGACAAAGATGGAATTGTGAAACTTAGCACTTTGCTATGTCCCTCTTTGTCAACTATCTCCTGAAAAAGACAGAGGATACCAATGGTTACACTGTACTACAAAATGCAGACATTCAAAAATGTTAAATGCTGGATGAGGGTGAACAGATAAAGAAAGCCAACAAATTATTATAGGGACAAATTGGAATAATACAACAATACAAGCTACAAGCTAAAAACTATGCCTGTATTTGCTTTCTATCACAATGCATTTGTTTTGTTTCTGAAAACTATTCAAATGACTTAGCAAAGGGCATATGCATTTGTATACATACTCCAGTTTAAAAAACAGTAACTGGAAATCTCATCATGTTTAAACAGTGGGGGTTTTTTAATTATACACTATTTGCTAATAGTGAAGGTTAATGCTTAATAATTCTGTTCTGAAAACTATTTACCTACCAAGTAATGACTCTACAAGTGATTTGTTTGAAAATATTATAGCTCAAACAATTGCAGCCTCATATAGTTTGATAGTAACAAACATCACAGTATTTGCAAAAGCCCAAGTCTGATAATTCCACACTTACATAGAGAGTTGGATGCAAAGGTTTAGAGAAGCTACTTTCCTGCAAGATACCACCACAGCAGTATGTTGGCATATTCACTCCTGTAAGTTGTTGATCTACAGCTTCCTACAGAAGCTTGCTGTAAACTTCTTACGACCCCAAGCAACTGGTAATGGATGGCTATGTTACTAACTGAGGAAGAAACTGTTCATAGCTAAGCGAAGACATCACTGGAGTGGTTTCAAGCTTAACTGTAAACGTAATCTCTTCTAGGTAAAGACAAGTGATTATAGCTACATCTGTCAGGCATTTTAGATGACTTCATCATGGAAATAAAGAAGTGAATTGACTTAAGGTATAAGATATACCAAATGCTTTCCAAGAATGTTTTTCTTCTCGGATACAACTAAGCACACAGAAAGCACAGGAAGCCTGTACTCTGCCTACAGGTGAGCTGAATATAAGGGCTCAGGTATTTTTAAGTAGACCCCTGGGCGACAAAATGTTTTCACTTGCTTGGTAAAGACACTTGAGATTATTTTTATAAGAAGGATGGGAGCTGCCTTCTGCAGATTTTCAGAATGGGAAGAGGAGACAAGTTCATCACTGTTTCATTTCCCAAAAAGCTTTCCTAAAACATCCAGAACATACGAACCACATTGAAGAGAATCCCAATGGGCATAATAACACTAAGCTTTTTATAAAAGCCATAAAAAGACTAAATGAATAGCTAAAATATGGTGCTTTTAAAGGTTCCATCGTAATTCTGTTCTTCAAAGCAGTAATTTAGTAACAAACTGTATCTTTTCATACAAAATATGAACAAGATGTAAAGGTTATTACAAAATGAAAGACCTTTAATTTCTCAAAGCTAAGCAATCAGTTCAGCCATCAGGTACTAAGAATTCATCGAATGTGATTTTTTGTGTTTTCTGGGCAAGACAGACAAAATACCCCAGAAAATATGGGCAACCAGTTCAAAAGTGGCACCTCTAAAAGCTCTTAAGCAGAATGTAAGTTTAATCACAACACCAAGAATTAAGTAAGAAAAAAATTTAAAAAAAGGACTCCTTTGGCTCCTTCAGACATTAGTGCATTAACACTTTGCAGGATCCACAAAAAGAGGTAACATTCACCAAAATAAAAGAATAAAACATCACGTTGCAGATTTCTGACAAGGACACCAATTTGAAGAGTCGCAACTGAGATATGCAATCACTTCATTTCAGTTCTGAAACAAAATTGTTAATCATTCCCCAGTAAAATACTCTATAGCATCCCCTAAAAGCACACTAGTATTTTTAGGCCTGAATAATAACATACAAATACAAACCAAGTTATAAACTCCTAGGAGAAGAGCCTCTATGCATCCACTGCTCTGCAAATCTCTGCTGGCTGAGACAGCAAGATAGCACCACATCAATTCTGGTAGAAACTGCAGCGTAAATCGTAGCAATTGTTCCTCACCGCTGCGATAGAACTCAAAGAGCTGATGGCAAACCGGCTCCAGAAGCTGAAATGTAAATTACAGTTGTGAATGAATAAAACACTACAAGAAACTGCAACTTTGTGTGGATCGATCCTTTGGACAAAACTGTAAACTGATAAATGTTACATTTTAGCTAGCAGGGAATGAATGATGGAATAACTGCCCAAGTCACATACTTTTCATCCCTTTTAACATACTTTCAGATGATAGAAGTAGAGTCTTCCATCCCATGTGAATGAAGAATTCCAGTGGCTCCTTTCTTTTAATTTGGTTCAGTTCCTCCAGACTCAAAGACATAAGTAGTGGATACTTGTTATCACCACACTTCATACAATGCCCTCAGTGTCCCTAATACATAGAAAAAGTACCCCGAATAAAAGTTCTTGCTATTCTAGACCTCTAACAGTGTACACACAAATTGCTAGAAGCTTTCGACCACAAAGTGAGAACTGCATGACACTCAAATTCAGTGTATTACAATGCCTTAGTATACAGTAGAATTAGTTCAATTTTCAACTCGTTAACATCTTCTAGAAACTTCAGCATATTTATATGCTTGAGACAGAAATGGGAAGCCTCAAGAGTAACTTTACAATCAAATTTGTTATGGTGATATAAATGGAAGTAATACACTGAACTGGAATTAATACATTGAGATAGAACAAGTTTTAAAAAAGACTTAAAACAATTAAGCAATCAGCTTGCACTGTGTTTCTGGATTTAACGCCCATTCTTGTGCTACCACCTACCTCTGTTAGAGAACGAAACTTAGTGTTAACCACCATGTGGCAAAAGTATGGAAGTTTTATTTTTATTTCATCATCTAGATAGGAGATTTCCTAACCCAAGTGGAAAATACTATCAAAATCAGCAGGTACTTTCAAAGCCAGCTAAACTGGACACTGAAGTCTCAAGCAAAAACTCGAAAGCACATATTCAAAAATACTTTTGGGCAGCAAACACAACAAACCATCAATAAAAGTTTAGATCTGTAAAAGGATTTCTTCTAAAAAAAAAAAAAAGTGGTGTACGAACAGGAAAAAGGGGTTTTAACTAAATTTTCTATCATTCATTTCTAAGCAACAACAAACAGGAGGACCCTATAATCTACAAAACTGGGAGGAATACAGAGAAATTGTCTACTCCCTGAAAAAGAATCTAGGCCATTGATGCATTTATATTCATGAACTTTACAAAATTAAAGCTGAGATTCCAGCCAGTATATAAAAAAAGCATCACATAAAATGTGACACTCTCCAATTGCAAATCTCCAAAAGACGGGATTCAAATGTAACATACATTAAGGACTAGATTTGCTACCTTGCTTGTTACCTCCAAGATTTAACATCTTAACAGTTCATCTACATGACTCAAAGAAACACTCTAAATTAATTTCAAAACTATGAATGTTCAGGCTAATAACAGATCTTCACTGAAATGTATTCCTGCACAAAATCCCCAAAAGTTTCAACCTGAAAATGATGGAATCCAAACCAGACATGCATTTTAGAGATTGCACTGAGGAAAGACACAATAATAATTAGAATTGCCACTGCACTTCAGAAACCAAAGTGCTACTCAACACCTTTCTGAAAAGCCTTAAAAACTGGAAAATAGACATGTACTTTACTGCTACGACATGCAGATCACGTTTTCTATTTTATTCTAACTACAACTACAACACTCGGTTCTTCTGCTATTTGTTTAGGTCGCACCTTCAGTTTTTTAATGGAGCAAGCTTTCATACAGGTAAGAAACCCGTTCTTCCATATTTTCCTCCCTTTACTGCAGCAAAGGAGGCACCACCACCGAAGAGCATGCTAGAAAAAAAGCCTGCTTGCTTTCCTAAGTTTTCCCTCCTGACTAGAAAGAAAGTCGAGTAAACATTTCTTACCTCACAAAGTTACTTCTGAACCCAAAGGATCTTAGCAGGTTTTGGTTCTTTTTAAGAAATAATTTGGGACAATCTGACCCATTCAGAAAAAGAGGGACTTTTAGCTTCTGATAGATACAACTTCTCTTTGGAAAAATCATTTGTGAAAAATTTACAAAGGCAAAAAAATCATGCCAAGCTAAACTAATCGTTGGTTTTAACAGCAGAATATCAAAGATCCTTCTAGAAACTTTACCAGCACAAGTGCTTTCCATCTTCAGCTTACATATTTCACACAATTTGCATGCTTCCTTTTATCAAGTATCAGTTCAGAATTATGTGCTTGAACTTTAAAAGGCACATAAACAGCTATGACAGGTATCCATGTTCACATTGTTATCTCAGTTGAGACAGCTTTATATCAGTACATTTAAATGTGTAATCAGTACAAAAACAGATTTTCTTCCTCAAAATGCCACCGCATGCTACAACTAATATCAAAATGCACTAATGATTGTTGCTGGTTCAAGATATTGTTTTACACTAAAACACTCCTAAAAAGTAGCTAGACTGAAACAGTTTTTAATGCTGAAAGAGAAGAACATCCAAGCAATTTCATCCTTCTTCCTTTTAAGCTGCACCCAAATGTGCTAGTCACTCCAAACACTTTCTGCTTCCTAATGCAAATGCCAGCATGGCTACTATCTAAAAAGACAGCAATAGTGTTTTAGTACAAAGCAGAAAATCATGAGAATTTGTGAAAAAACATACCTCAATTATTTTTCAACTGTCGGACACTCGAGTCAATTAAAAGTCCTTTAAATCTTCACATCTACCGAAGACTCTCCTTGTATTGAATTACATTTTTCACCTATCAGTGTCTCAGGAACCTCAAAAGTAACTAACAAAGCTTTTACTAACACAGCTACTATGAACTGGATATTTATTTGCTATAGCAAACAAGTAGTTCATTTATTTCAAATTGATTATTAAATTCTTGGAAAAGCAAGCCAAAAAAACCCCATATGAAAAACAAACATGAACCAGCAGGAGGATGCTGTCAGAGATGCAAATACACACGGTTACTTCTCAAATGCTGAAGAAAAGAACACATCCATTCCCCAAAATGAGATTAATCACAATTTTAAGATACAGATAATTATTATATTAAAAGTACATATATCCAAAGGTATACAGATGGGGTTGTTTGCTTTTAATCTCAGCAGTATTTGCAGTGTTCATACATTAATCTGGCACTGGCTTTTCAATTCAATTGAGTCTCACTGACAGAGAAATCTTTGATACTTTGCCCCTAGAATTACCGCAACAACCTTTCTGAGCAGAATTTGCAGGGCCTTCACCATCCTGCTACTGAGGTTCCCGAGAAACCTAGTGATATTCAGAAGTAGTAAGAAATGAAAGAACATACTAAAGTATTAATTTGCCTACCAACAGGAAGACTCATCAGATTAATTTACACATTGATACAGATTTTGAAGACCAGACAGGCTTGACTCAGTAGTTGAAATGACTCAGAATGCCTTTCTGAGCAGCAAACTAAAATTACAATTCTTTTTTGCTGGTCAGCTTGGGAGTTTCTCTACCAGCATTCTCTCTAAAACCATATATACTGAAAGTATTTTATTCTATATCACTACTGCCATCACCTCAAACTTTGGAAAGGTTCGTTATGCTGGGTCTTCTCATAAGAGAAATTATGGACTTGGTGCAATTTTGAAATAATACACAGAGGTTTGCTGGATGGTAGAAAATGAGACAATTCAGTTAACAAGACACAATTAAAACCAGACCAGTATGTTCTGAATTCACATGGACACTTTAAAAACCAAGTGCAGTCATGGGGTATGGAACCATTCCTGGCACAGGTACAAAGCAAACCTGCCCCATTCCCCCCATTTTTTTTTTTCTTTTTTTGCCATCATTGCAGCAAGAGTACATCTACTGTAGAAATACATGTATTTATATTGTATGTATTTAAAACAAGAACAAAACCCCTAAAACCTAAGTAATAACTTTAAAACATTGCAAACATAACATTGTTCTCTTGGGTTGTAATAGACAAGCTTCTGATATATCTAGTATAAGATTCACATTTAAGTGATACGGAATTACAGAAAGAACTTGCTCAGTCTCAAACATCTTTTCAATCCCTTAACATATTTTGCAATTCTATACCCAAGTCCTGAAGCCCCGGAGTATGACCTACAAGCTCAGCTAGGATCAGTAGGTTACAAAACTTACAAATTGTTTCCATGGTAGAATGTCATTGCTAAGAACAAACATTTGGACAGAGACTCTTCATGTGGTTCCGTAGTTCACATAGTTAGAACACAATTAAATAGCACGCAAGGTCTTATTTTATTTTCCTGGTATTATGTCAGCCATTTTATGCAAGAGATCCAATATACTCACTTCACTCTGTGGCTCCTGAATTACTTTGTAAAGAGATGAAATCAAAGCACTCTTGTCTTTCAGGCTTGTAGCATAGCTGGATATGGATGCTTCTGGCAGTGTCTGAAATAAAAATATGTTAACGACTAGTAAGTGCAATTTTTGTCATTAAAATATAATAGCTATTTCAACAACAATTTAGAATTACAAATTACTACTTACCAGAGTTTATAGTAAACTAAAACTTGGTTCATAAGTAAATCCTTACTGTAGAAATGACCATGTTTTCAGGACAACAGAATTGCCAGAAGACACACTGCATTTTATTATTTTGCAGACAATTTCATACAGAATGTAATGACAATGGATGGGGAATAGATTTTAAAAAAAGAATATAGTCCAGGTGCGATCCCAATGAAATTCCCCTGGGAAATTTCAGTACTGTGAAACTTAGCAGTTTGCAGATCCATACTTTAAGGAGTTTTCTCAAGGTTGACTGTACACAGCTAGTGAACATTATTACAGGATATAATTACTCTGAAAGAACACAAATTCCAGCTGACATGAACAGCTCTTCCCTAACTAAACAGATTTTCTGCCAGTACTTCAGAGGGTAAATATCTAACCTCTTTAACAACCCTTTGGAAGCTGTATATTTAAACTTATTATTCATACCTCTTACAGTACTTATCTGTAGTCCTTCAAAGGAGATCATGGTCCGTTATACAGATAGAAAACCACATTCCCAGTGTATCTAAGCAGACCAGGAGCAAAACCTATAGTCAAGTCTCGTCCATACTCAAACCAACAAGACCATTCACCTGTGATACGCATTTTCACTGCTCTCTATCAGGAAGTATGTAATCCCAAAGAGGACAATGAAGAAAAATCCTTTCAAGCAGACGTTTGCATATATCACTTTTTCTCAGCAAAATCCAAGGTTACTATTTTTCTTCATTTTCTATAGCAATCAAGCACTCTCGCATACTGCTTCAGCAGCAATTCAAACACTACTGGCTAAACATCTGAGAGTATATTACCTTGAACTCTGATAACCACTCCTCCACAACCCCAGTATCCACAGCTAACATCTTCCAACATCCGTTCCAAAACCTTCAGCCTGAAAGAATAAGCAAACACAGTTTATGAAAACTACGTAGTCACTGCGTTAAACAGATAACGACAATTATGTCCCTGTGAATATTTAGAGAATCTTATCATGCTTTTACTTGTTAACATTTCACATGCTGACATTACTTTGAACTTTTATTCCACCTCACTTAGCAAGCTGCTGGAAGCATTAAGCATGGGAGTCTTCACATACAGCAGTTTAATAAATTCCAAATATGTATTGCGTGGGAAGCTCAATAAGTCAAAGATTTGCAGAAATGGCATTTTGAAAACAGAAAATATTACCTTCTCAATTTCAATTTATTTTTTAGCTTACAGAATTTGAGAGAAAACTCTATGGATTCACTGAAGAGGAATGACTGTTCTGGCTTTTCCTAGTCAACAGCTATTCCTAACTTGGAAAAGGTCACTGAAATAAAGACTGATGGAAAAACCTTTCAAGCCTCCCCCACCGTGGCAACTGCAAGACGAGTCTGCTGCCTCAGCACGTAGCCTAAGATGGACTCCCCTGTCCAACATCCTGCACAATCTCCGACAGAACAAGATCATCAGTACTAAGACCTGAACACAAGAGATGCAGAGTGGCTTTACTTAAAGAGAAAGCGACCAAAAATCTTTCAATGCATAAAACATCGCTGTGAGGAAATCACTATTCAGACACGCATGACAAAAGGAATAAAATTGAACAGGCTGCCCAGCAACTTCTTGAATCATTTTAATACACAACGATAGTGTAAGCAGCCAGAGATTTCTGCCTCCCCTCGCAACCACTATCATTAAACATATGATCTGGTCAGGTGAAACCATGGGCAACCAGGTAGGACAATCTCCTCTTACAACTCCAGAAAGATAGGCAAGTCTGCACAAAGCGTACTTTCTGAGGATGAACAGGGAACAAGGAAGGGCTAAGGAATTATAAGCCTCAAAGGGCTAGATTTAACTTCTGGAGAAACCAGCAGTAGTAGCTGTAAACACCTCAGAGGTACAATGCAGCAGCAGCTCCACTAAGAGGCTTCTCCAGGCAGGTAGAGGGTTGGGGCAGCTCCATGAGAAGGACACCAGCAACATGAGGGGAGCTGGATGACAACCCACAGCCAAGACAGGAAGTGGCAGACCAGGCTGGCAAGCAAAGCGTACTTACAGAGTGATGTAGGCAAGAGAGACCTCGTAAACAAAGAAAACAGAGCTAACCAGGGCCCCACCTCACATGTAAACACATACATAAAGTGCTGTCTGTAGGACAGCAAGATGGGAGAAGCTCTAATACCTTCTCTAGCAAATCAGCATGACTGGGTGCCTCTGTGAAGCGACTACACACCAACACACACACAGCATGGCAACCAAGCAGGAGGACTCGGTGGTCTGCAGGCAAGTGGCAGGGCTACGATCCAATGGGGTCACTGAGACACAGCAGAGTAGCTCACACGGCTAGACTACTGCCGTGTCATTACCAGCAAGAGCAGCCCTCAGGAATCCCAGGCCTCTGAGCGCAGAAAATTTCCTCAGCTGCCAGGCTCCAAGGGCTGTCACCAGTGGCACGAAGCCCAGCTGGAGACCTGGCCTCACTGCTGAACGCCAGGGGTCAACACCTAGTTTAACATCTTCTTCATTAATGAAGACGGGTGATGGGACAGAGCTCGCCCTCAGCACGATTGCAGGTAACACAAAACCAGGAGGAGCTCAGCACCCCAGAGGGCTGCGCTGCCATCCACAGGGACAACAGCAGGCAGGAGACGTGAGCAGACACACGCATCTCAGGAAGTTCACAGGGAAACACCGAGTCTTGCCCCTGGGGACAAACCACCCCCGGCACCAGCACACACAGGGACAGAGCAGCTGGAAAGCAGCTTTGCACAAAAAGCCCGGGGGGTCTTCACGGAAAAGGGGAACATGAGCCAGCCACGGGCACCCCTGCGGCACAGATGGCCAACAGCCCCCACATCACCAGCAGGTCAGGGAGGTGACCCTTCCCTGTGCTCGGCCCTGGTGAGACACAGCTGGAGTGCTGGGCACCCCGGCACAACAGACACATGGACATACCGGAGAGTGCTCGGGAAAGGACCACAAAGCTGATGGATGAACCAGAGCATCTCTCACATGAGGAGAGGCTGAGCCGGGACTATTAAGCCCAGAGAAGAGAAGGCTCACAGGCACTTTATGAATTTAGATAATTACCTGAGGAGAAGGAGCAAAGAAGATAGAGCCCGGCTCTTGTCATTTGTTGTCCTGTGACAGGACAAGAGGCAACGGGCACAAATTGAAATACACTAAAAAAGGGTTTAAATGTAATGTCATGTAAGTGTTATTGAACACTGCAACAGGTTGCCCAGAGTAGCTGAGGAGTCTCCATCACTTCAAATATTCAAGAGTCCTGGATACTCCAGTCCATACTTGACACCACATTTGTTGAAGACATGCATTTTTCCCCACCTATTTCTACTGATCCATCAAGCATTATTTTCAGATTAAAGGTCCCAGGGAATATGGGATTCATTTTGGCATTCTCCATTGGACCAACAATAATACTTTAAGCTTTTATGACTCTGTATTTGAAGGCAAGCCTTTTTTTGGCATGAACTTTTGAAATGAAATCTATAAAAAGTTAAACTAAAAGAAACAGGACAAAGTTTTTCCTATTCAGCCTTTGATTTTTAAAGTAGCAGAGGCATTCCATTGAGAGTTAAGGCAGTTGAGATACACAGAAGATAAACTCTCCTTACTCTACCTTCATGCATTAAAACAATGCATATACCTTTCTGAATATCCTGTTTAACCTCAAGCACATACGCATCTGCAGCAATACACATTTGAGTGTCACAAGAAAGAATTGTCATTTTATAATTATTTCTCTTGAAGACAAAGATTATCTGTTAGACTGATCTCTCCCTTGAAGGGGAAAAAGCCTCAGTTCCACACATCAGGTGTGTGGGATCTATTAAAACAGGCAGACAACCTACTGTTTTGCAGCGGATTGTCACATTTTATTCCAGTTAAATAATAGATCAAGTCGGACTGCAACAATGTATGGTCAGAGACAGCAAACACAAGACTGTTCCAAAGGAAGGATTAACACATTTCAGTTAACAATACAATTTTTTCTGAACAATTTTTTACAATTTTTTTAAACAGAATGTTTACAAAAAGTAACTCTAAAATGGAATTTTTAACACCAAGTAGGCCAAAATAAGGCCTAATTTATTGCATCTGTTAACCTTCTTCAGAAAAAAAAAAATCCCCAAAGGATTAAAAAAGCATGTCTTAGTGACAGCTCCATTTGAGTGGATTCAACTGCAAGATATAGGACACTATAAGCATTAAATGCCCCAGTCACTATCAAAAATAAGCAACATAAAGTGGATAATGTAAACACATGCTACCTTGACAAAAAACTGTAAAATTATGTTGAGAATCTACTTCATAAATACCAAAACTGTAATGAAAATTCAAACAATACAGCAAGCAGTACACAGCATTTCCCAAAAAAATGTCTTGTTTTAAGGTACATCAGCATGTAATTCCCTTTGAAGGGATCTTCTTCCTTGGTCTCTTCCTCTTAAGTCCCTGCAAACAGTTCACGAGTGGAGTTTGAAAATTTATTTAAAAACAAGCTGCTTTCATCCCCCACAAATCAAACAATATTTTGACAAATACTGATGAGCAGCTGTGAATGCCCCCATGCTCATTCCAAGAGATTAAGAGACGGAGTCATTTGGATGTCCTGATAGAAAACAGTTGCAGGAAAGAGGAAGACGTCTCCAAGATTCAAATGTTACCACAAAATCATTTGTGACGAATCTCAGTAGCAGTCAGGTTGTCACATCTCTGTTGAATTTTTGTTAGACATATGTATATATTCTTAGCTTCTGTCATACATGAAGTAAAGCAACTTTAGGTGACACTCTTTCATTGCAGGTCTTATCACATCACTGCACATTTGCCACATGATGAAAGCATGCACAGCTACTGCAGCCCAGCTAACACACAGCAAATTTATCTGTGTGTTTATGCCCTGTGAGTTAAAAGCACTTTGGAGTATTTTCTGCAAGACTCTCAACTTGGATTAGCAGCAAGAAATATGATTTATACCAAACAATAATTTACAAACTAGCTTTCCTGGTAGAACATCTATTTAAAGTAAGCAGACATAAAGCCATACAGCCCTTACTAATCTCTAACACTGGAATCCTAAGAGATACGCAACTTGAGCTCTAGTATCATCAAGAGGAGAATAAGTCCAACTTACATTCCACTTAAAGTCTGCAATCCACTTTGATATAGCCTGAAGTAAGACTGTCCTCTGGATCTGTTTCCAAGCAATAAGCAGCCTCCGAGCACTGTAAATTGATCTTGCAGTATTCTAATACTGTAATAAAACTCTCCTTACACAGGAGATATCAATTTTTGCTTTGTTTCAAGATGAGTAGTACAACTGGAATAAAATATCAAGCAAGTTATCTGACAAAAGAAAGTCTTGTTTGGAAGCGATTTCTACAAAGTCTCTACAAAGACTATTCCTTTTTCCATTACAGCACAAATAGAACAGGAACTTACCAAACTCACTGTTTTTAATAGAGGGGGCAGAAAAAGTTGCTATGCACTGAGCTGGTTGTGACCAAGACAAGATGAATTAAGATGTATTCTCTGGCAAACTTACTAATGGATCCATCTACTTAAATGGCATCAGTTTTTCTTTTTTAATACAACAATATCAAATCATAGCCTTGAATGAAGTTACAGACAACACATGCACAGGTTGATATTTAAAAAGAAATTCTCACAGTAGCTGGCTTTCCTATTCTTTAAAGCTATCCAGCCTTTGTAGAATTCATCCACAGAATTCATGTGTGTAAATGAAATCTGGATTAAGTACAAGGAGGCTGGACTTGGACAAAGAATGAACTCAAGTTCTGCAGAACTGACCTTCTGGAACCACAATATTAGGCATTTGCTAGTGGAAGTCACAGAGCTGGAAAAAACAAAGCCAGGAGCCAAAAACTGCTCAAGTCCCATCCTCTGGGAATTGCTAGGAGAAGAGAGAAAGTATATACTGTGTCCTTACCTAATCCAAAAAGTATCTGCTTGGAAGTTTGTACTATTTGCTAAGAAAAAAAATTTTTTTAGCCTAAGGGAAACATGGAGCAGAAAGTTAATATTTTTAAGAACCATCAGCCAAGTTTGTCAACTCATCACAGAAGAGGAACAAAGTAAACTTGTGAGCATTCTGTTATGATGTACCAGACCCATAAAAGATCAAGTCCCTAGTACATGTTGATCTTGTATTCTATAGTAGTTTGTGTACAAAAGCAGGGATGGGACAATTAGGACTCCATTTTTCTTTGAAGTGGTACAAGCAGTATTAAAAACTTTTTAATCAGTTCTACATCATACATCAAATTCACTTAAGGGCTACAATGTCTAGTCAAAATTCACGTTGTTGAACCCTTTTGTCTCCCAACTTGTTTCAGAGACAAAGGCACAATCTTTGGTAAACCTCAGAACAGAAACCAGCACTTGGACAAGTGTATTCTTGAATAAATCGCCAAAGAAGAGAACATACTTTCCTGATGTTAATGCACAACTCATTCTAGTGATACAGTGATCTTTTCATTTACTATACAATTTTGAATATGATCAAGCTGTCCTGTTCAAACAGATACTTGCAGGTGCAGTAATAGGTATCAAATCAATCAAAGTCTCTTGAGAAAAGAAACCGACGTTACTGTGAATTCCAAAAACCACTCTGGCAAGCTTCAGAAACCACAAAGGCCAGGTCTGACTTCTTGACATTTTTCAAACTTGCACAAAGAACCAAAACCCGCCTTGTGCTAAGCCTGAAGCAGTCACGTGCTTTATTCAAATACACAGCAGTGCTCAAAGACTCAGTATCAAGTATTCTCTGATAATTGCCATCTTCAGTGTAAAAATCAGGCAGTGTCAACAAGACAGCTATGGCGCACCAAGCATCACTGACTCAGACTAAAGCAAATTCCTAAAATGACAAGAGATGGCTGTTCAGCATCTTCTGACTGGAAAACTAACAAGCATTAGGTGAAACTATAGGTGACAGGCTCAAAACAAACAAAAGGAGTTATCAAAAATAATGCAAAGGAAGTATGTGTTAAGTCCCAAGTACATGAACTTTACACAAATGCACGGGGGGAAAAAAGCCTGGACATATTCATGGAAGAATGCACCCACAGCCACTAAACAGATAAGCACTTCTTCCAGTTCAGAAATGTGAAGTCTGGAGTTGCTCCCCCAGAACACTCTTCCAGCTTCCCCTATCAGTTCCTCTCAAGGCCGCTGTTAACAGCCACTGTTAGACAAGGAGGTTTCAGAAATTCTGGTGGTTCAGTATGGTCATTACCGCAGTCTTCTTCACAATACCGTAGTGAACCTACACAAAGATAACTGTTCTGAACATGTTTGTTCCCAGAGGCTTGTAAAGGAACTGAAACCGCAGCCAATTTGAATTCATATTGCCCGGGGGAATTTTTCAGTTTTGCCATCTCCTCCTCACGCGACCCAAAACATTTGTGATAAATGCTTTCTAAAAAGTCTCAAGCAGAATGTAGGATCCCTGTAAGTACAGGCTTTTGAAGATTTTAATCCTGATCTTTGACTCCTGGCAATTGCTATTTGCTTGACTTCAGATTAGCAAACAATAATTACAAACCGCCTTTGTATGCAACTAACCTTGTACCTGCCCTTTACCAGAAAGGAGATAAGTCTTTCAAGACAACCAAATGAATTGTGCCAGCTAAACAACTCACCAAGATAGAGACATGAGATTACACGTTCATATACTCACTTGAATTTATACAAGCCACAGTAAATCAGACTTACAATGTTAAAGCAGTACAAAAGCAGCTCTAGTAGTACAGTGCCAAACTGAAGTAAGATGAAGTAACTTCCACGGATTTTTTTTTTTTTTAATCCTACTTTACTATTTCTTCCTTGTTGCCTTCTGCACAAGAACACACTGCAAGTACAACTGCCATACTGGTAACCACAGAGTCAGTCAAAACTGATCACCCATGAGCCAACTTACTCCAGTTACATCCCATTCTCCAGCTTGCAGAAGCCCTACTCTCTTTCAAGCTATTGCATTTGCTGTATATCCTCAAGTGTTAGATTTTTCTTATCATCGGTAATATACCAACCGTTACATTCATTACAGGAAAATAAAGTAAGACCTATTACTTTTAAAACAGTTTTTCTTAGCAGCTGAAATTACTTGCTTCCTCGTTTGTTTCACTCCGTGCGAACAATATTGTTTACATCTTATTAAATCTTTAAGAAAGAACTGATATAAACAGCCTAGTCTTAGATAAAGTAAAATATATGTAGTTGTAAAATCGTGTCTTAAAGTATGTGCTTACTTTTTCTAGATTAATATAGTTCTTATAAATAAAGCTTAACATACACAAAGAAATAATGATATGCATCATAAGGAAATAGAATTTAAAGTAACAATAAAGTGAGCACAACTACAAGCTTAACCAAACATAACCGAAATGACAAAAAGAAATTTGTAAAAGGGAACACTGTGCTAATACTACAAAAGTGACCTAATCCACACAGGTTTTCCAGTTTTTGCTTTAGCCACAAAATTCCACAGTATTAAAATAAAGGTATCTTCTTTACGCTCTGATAAAAACAAACTAGAAAGCTTTAGAAATTTGCCTGTTTTCTACATATCAGCACTAGTGTAAGTGTTGGTCAAGTGAGTCTATGAGCAGGCAATACTGCAGTACGCGACGCTGCTCTTAGCACTTGGGTAAGGAAAAGCAGCGCTGCAGAAGTTACCTACTTACCAGAAACATTCTCCACAGAACCCCAAGCAAAGTAACCTCGCTGTTCTCCTGCCCCCTAGTTTCCCTAAGACCAAAGTACGCTCATCCCTGTGAAGTCAGGACATTTCCCTGAAACTCAAAGACAAATTTAAAATTGTGAAATAGAACAAACTATGCAGAGAGAATAATTATGGTGCAGCTCTCCTTTCTGTGTTGCGTGTAAGCCTTGAACCAACCAACCATCTTTTCAAGAGCACAGAGCATTATTTTGGTAGCAACGCTGTGACATCTAGTTCCTTGCCGCCTCAAACTTCAGTGCTACTATAGTACACCTTTACTAGTAGTTATTCATTTAATCTAGCTCTTTGTGAAGTCTGTTTGCTGCAATCCAATTTTAAAAACAAGTTTTCCTTTCTAAGGGAAAATGGCAAGTCATCTCAAGTTTGTTCAGAACTTCCAGGCACATATCAAAAAGAAAGGTGTCAGGTAATTCAGCTCTTAGAAAGACTCTCAGTGTAAAGCACACGTAAGCAGATCATAGAATCATAGAATCACTTGGGTTGGAAGAGACCTTCAAGATCATCGAGTCCAACCATAACCTACACTACCAAAACCACCACTAAACCATGTCCCTCAACACCACGTCTACCTCTCTTTTAAATACCTCCAGGGATGGCGATTCCACTACCTCCCTGGGTAGCCTGTTCCAATGCTTGATAACCCTTTCGGTAAAGAAGTTTTTCCTAATATCCAACCTAAACCTCCCCTGGCACCACTTGAGGCCATTTCCTCTTGTCCTATCACCTTCTACCATTACAGCATGGAGTGTCAGCTACAGCAAGTGAAGAAGCATTCATCTGACAAGTAGTTTAGCAGTGACTTATCAGAAGGAAGAAGACTCGGCTCACAAAGGAGGGACGAGAGTTTGAGCAGACCCTTCACCTTCTATTTTTAATACTCTTCACCTTCTGCTTTTTAGTAACAACACTAAGAATGCAACACTTTGGGCCAAAACTTCCCACCTCCACTGGCTGAGAATGAGATTTTGGGAGAGTCTGCCTATTTCCAACCTTATTTATGTATCCACACCTCATTTAATTTGAAAGGCAGAGATGCCTACCTGCAAGCTACAGACTAACTTTAGAAGATACTATACAAGCCCCATGAGGAATAAGTTTTGGTCAGCCCTTGGGACTTCATTTCAACTGAATCTTCCTCCTGCCTCCACAAAGTGCAAGAAGTTCCACAAACAGAATTGGGTTGCAAAAGTTACAGCTGCTTCAGAAGTGACTTATTTTTATTTGCCAAAAATTAGTTGCTCTAAGTTCTAAAAACTTTTTAAAAATAGCATTACTAGCAGGAAAAGCATTTAAAGAGAATTCTGTCTGCTTTGAAATCATACCCTCCTTCATATGTCCAGTTAAAACTTCCCTTTACAACCTGGACTCCTACCCAGCAAGCATTCAGAAGTTTTCATGCACCCACAAATATGAACTGTCCTTTCAAAGCACTTCCACTTGCAGCTGAGAAAGTCCAACACATTGCATTGGAAACAAGCACAAAACTATGCTTTTGGCATAAACCCTGGGATAGGTCAACGATTTGGCTGTCCCAGAAACAGGCTTCAAAGAACTTAGTACACTGCAAGAACAACCATTATGGTGTGTTTACCCAGGGCAGATCTACAATACAGGGTAATATCAGACATGATCAAATATAAATGCAATGGAATTGATTTTACTTTTGCTCCAGACCATTTATTTTAAATGAATGCTACGATACGTCCCATCACCCTAACTACCAACTGATAACTTAATATTTGCAAAGTATTATCTCCAGTATACCATTCTACCATTTCCTCATAGATCATGAGAGAAAAGTAGGAACCCTGCTATTAGGAAAACACCACAGACTTTACTGTAAAGAGATTTATGGTGGTCTATTGATACATGTTTTAGTAGCTCATTTTGACAGAAAAAAGCTATGTGAAGGTGCATTTTCCAGAGAAGGCACATCAACACTGAAAAAACCTTAGGGTTTAGTTTGCTTTGAGTGGTTGATGATTGCTCCCTGTTAAGTTACAGAATTGAAACGATCCATCAATACATGCACATAATGCTGTGTTAAACAGCTTCAGGAAAAATATGGCAGTTTTCTCATTCTTCCTGATCCCCTCCCTTCCCCCATCCCGCCCCCCACCCAACAGCCCTCCTGCACAAGCCTGTTACACTCACAAGACTAGACACATTAATTTGAAAAACATTTTAGAGCATCTAAGAACAACTTTCAATGTTTTACATACTTTATAAGCAATAGAAAAAGATGACTTCTTTAAATAACATTTTTAAAAAGTAACAGCAGGACCCACACTTCTGCCTCACTCAGAAAAAATACATAAAGTGCTCTATAGCCACATATAATTTCAATGCTGTAGTACAGACAAAGCGCGTGCAACTTGAAGTCTTAGACAATTTACTACCCTGTATGTCTTTGTCTGTATTGTAATACATATAAAAAAAAGCTAAATCCCAAAAGCATAATAGAGACAAAGGAGAAAAGAGATGTTAATTGTCTCACATTGTAGGGCATATTGATTTAGGTTGAATTCATATTAGATGAAGACGTTCTTCAAGTAAAAAATATCCACTTCACAAAAGCATCTAAAGCTCAGAATATTAATTATTCCAAGAAAGAAATACAAATCTAATTATTTATATGATTAATTAATTTAATGATTACACAGGTTCTAGAGGGACTCTTATTTGAGCAACTCACATACAGACTTCCAGGGTAAATGTAACCTGCCATCAAGTAACCTGCCATTGTTCCAAAGCCATAAGAACAGAAAGTTTCTAATGAACTTATATTGACATCACTTAGGTAGCAGGAAACAGTTTAAGATTAAAAATAACAGAGCTTGCATTCATTGTCTTTTCCTGTTTCTTTTATTTGCATTGTCATTAAATCTCAAGATGACTTCTGCTCAAATCAAGGCCTGATTTCCAAGTGCATTCTTTAAGATCTGCGCACCTAGTACTTCTAGAATAAGTGCGCGGTACTTCAACATTCAGTTACAAACTCAGTCTCCTGCTTTAGAGCATAGCCTTCACGATTTACAGCCTGACAAATATTTCTGTAACCTAACAACAAAGTCATCAAAATTTGTTTCCACGATAATCTGAAGTCTATGAACTTGGAACCTGATTTAGTGTATTCTGCTTACAAGCGGCAACTGAAAAGTCGCTTGATCGGCAGATGCAGTTATGACAATACATGGAAATTGGTCATTGACCACTCATGTATTTGGGACACAGTGGACTCAAATGAACCAGAGCTGAATGACATCAATACAACTTAACAACCCTATGAAGCAACATGTTATGTTTGTAAAAATTGCCATATCCGTAGGAAAGAGGAGTTGCAATGAACCAAGAGCAAAGCAAGCTGTATCGCCAGAGGAAAAAACAAATACAACCTTGGTGAACGGCCGCTTTTCAAACAGCATGACATTTGGGGGGTGGGGGTTAATGACTGCACAACACAAGAAGATCACACATCTGTCATATAAAATCCTAGACACATTTAAGGAACCTCTTGAAGGGTAAATGTGGCATCATTTGGTTCCTGTTTCATAACTCGGTTAACTTCCTATTCACACTTTTATCAGTTCCTCTGTTTACTGTACAAGCAGGGACTTTCTTTTAGGTGTTCCTTCTTCCCTTGATGTCCAGTATACCCACATCCTACTGTTGCTATTGAATTTATGCAGGACTTTTATTTTACTGAACCAGAAAGCATTTGTAAATGGTTAAGTAAGTTAGTCTTTGTCACTGTTTCACTGGACTGCTGCAACTTTGTGACTGTAGAGGAACTATCCTCCACTTTGCCAGAGTAGGACAAAACAGCCAAGACACTTTTAAGTACCACTAAAATGGGAATTAATCAAAGGTTTTCATTACTTCCTTAAGGAATGAATGAATGAACGCATGTATTATGTGTGCAAAGGAACTGCACGGTTTAGAGATATTCTCTGATTATGTTAAGTTTCAGGTGGAAAATCCATACCAGTTTTCCCTGTACAGCTACAGCTTGCCAGTAACAACAGTTTGGAATAAAATATCTCTGCACAAATAACCATTAGGTTCTAGTAAGAACTCTTGGTAACCAGTGCAAATGCACATGCTTCAGACACTCTTAAATTCCTGCATATGACAAAAAGAATAGTATTGAAAATATGTATGCCAGACAAAAGTTCCTAAGGCAGGAAAAAAAAATAAATATAGCAGATAGATTGCTAATCTACTCAATCCTTAACATGATGCAAAACTGTTGGAAGAGCTATATTTGCACACATTATTGAAAATTCAACAAAACATCAACCAGTTCCGAGGCAACAGAATTCTGATACTTCAAGCAGTAGCATTAAGTACTCTGCAAAACAGATGTTCCTTTTGTTGTGTTTCACTAACATGACAAATACGATTGTCTGAAGTATAGTGTCTCATCACAACATCACTGTGGTGAAAATACCCATCATTTACAGTACTGACACAAAATGCTGCTGAGAAAACAGGAAGGGGGGAAAGAAACTTGATTTTTTTTTTTTCCCCCTCAGCTTTACAATTAAATGTGAATCACATTCTCTCAAATCAGGCAGGAATTGGTAAATACTATACCAGCACTGGCAAAGCTACAAAATGCATGTGTAAGCAGTCGTGCAGAATTACTGTCAAAAGCCTCTCACCTGCTCCTCTGGCTGCTGCATGGGGAATTTAGTTCAAAGCAGGAAAAAAAAATGCAGGAGCCTATTAGTCTTTCTAGACCTGACACAGGGAGTCAATATAATTGGGAGCATGAGAGATGTGAGTGGAAAGACTAGAGCGTACTGAGCCTAAAAGCTGTAACTGAGTAAAAGCGGTAGCACGTCCACAGCACATGACACGACGGAGGTAGGTATTCTGGCACAACCACAACTTTTTGGCACAAGTCAGTAAGGCAGGTATTATTTTAACTGAGTAGACAGTAATTGGTTCGGTCAGATGTGCTACTAACCACAAACTGTAAGAGAATACTCAGAATGTCACTGGCAAAATCCAGTGTAAAGTTCCTGTAAGGAACATAAAATTGTTGCCTTGGCACCAAGTACCAAGAGCTAAGGAATTCCCTAGTACCACTCCTCCCCACGCTTTCAAAAACATTTCCCTTCAACAGCCTGACACAAAATTTATGACATTGTAGTCTGATTTTGCAACCTAATTCAGCTCTGGAAGAGTAACACCATTTCTTTCAGCCAGCAAACACTGACACAAGTGTTACTGGGGAAAAACTTTTTCTTTTCATACCTGAAGGTCCTGTAAGTCTGCTTCCTCAGATAGAGATGTTAGTGTAATATACCAAACATATCTTACACGATAGACTGTTTGAAAATATTCACAGTAACCTAATTTTCAGAGATGGTGGGTGGTATTAAAAACCTGTTAAATGCAGTTTTTTAAGATTTATTAGGTTAATGTAATGTTTTAGCACATATTCCAGTAATTTCCTTTAATACAGCAAATAATGTAGGATTAAAAACAATTTAAAGTACAAAACAATTGTCTTTACACAAGAGAATGGGATTCAAGCACTTGAAAACAAACCACAATGATGTAGTGTAGCCCTTTTCATTAACTAGACATTCAAGAAGACCTTAGATTATCCAGCGCTAGCTTCTATACAATACTCAGACTGCTAGACAGCTTAATTATTGAGTATTGGATTTAATTCTGTATCGCATATTTAAAGTGTAACGGGCTTCTTCCACCCTTTCTAAAAAAAGAATTGCAATAAAATATAGTAATAGTACTGAATCATGGTGTTTAGTATTAACAAAAATACTGAAGTTGTCTGCACTGTTCATCAGGCTGAAGTTAATGCCTTGCTGAAGCATAAATATTTATCCAGTGCAAACAGTAGGAAACCTTAGGAGGCAGCATGGCTTTAAGCACTGAAGAGAGCTAATTAGTATCCTCTGGAGCTCCAGAGCATACTATGCTATTTTTAATTAAAGGTTAGCTTCCAAATAGAAAAAAAGTAACAAAATGCAAAGGGTATCTTACCTAAGAGAGCAGTCTTCAGTAGCTACCAGAAGTGCCCCAAAACATACAGTTTCTGTCACTAAATTTAGACTGAGAGCTCTTGTGCCAATCAGGATGGAAAACAAATACTCGGTGACTTTTGCATCAGCAAGAGGCGTGTTTTACTACTCAGATGGTATTGCTTCTACCTAAATTTCTTTGTTATGCTTTGATTGCCACACAGCATTTCATATCATTGGAGGCTAGAGACAGAAGAACACAAACATGCATCTGTTTTGGAGAGATAACCCATTTCCAGTTTTCCTCTCAACAATCACTTGATTCCCCAGCAATGCCGGTCATTTAAAATAAAGTTAAGAAACATTTTCATGCATGCTCTCACTTTTCATGACATTCTCCATACAAGAGAGTGATGATTATTAACTGTCTGTCCAAATTCCA
The DNA here is from genome assembly GCA_013398295.1 of Chionis minor. Taxonomy (NCBI): domain Eukaryota; kingdom Metazoa; phylum Chordata; class Aves; order Charadriiformes; family Chionidae; genus Chionis; species Chionis minor. The sequence continues at coordinate 229,739 of VZSF01006081.1, read as the reverse complement.
CATGCTTTATTGACTCTGGTTCTAATAAATAATATTCCTAGTAATAATTATTAATCAAATCCACTTGTATGAAATTTGTACACCATTTGGAAGTTACACTGAAGCCTTATATGAAGCCCTTAATTCATGAAACTGAAAGCAATATGCGAACACCCTCCCATTTCTGGCACTGCAACGACAAGAAACGGTCGCATTCAGACAATTTCAGTACTCACTTGGGCTGCTCTCATTCACTACCTTTCCAGTTGTTACCAAAGCATGTAAGTTCACGTGGGGATGCATCTAAAGAAATCGCTGTAAATAACAGTCGCCCTCCCAGACTAAGCCAACATTCTATTTTTATTCTCCTGCTCTTGAACATGGTCCTAATTAGGACAAAGGCTTCACAACTGTTCCATCAGAAGTGCAAGAAAACACTTCACACCCTGCATTATTTTAGAGGTGTTATAAATTGAAAACTGTTAATAGTTGTTGGATCTTTCAGATGTTGGTTTTGGGGGTTTTTAAATCTAATCCAGAAGTATTTTACTTTTCATGCTAACAACGTTCCAGCACAAATTCTGATAGAAATCTGATGATTTACAATAGGAACAAATGCAGAAGCATTTCACCCCTCAGCCTCATGGAAAACTTTTTAAATTTCACCAATGTTTTCAACTAACTTCAAATATTTGAAGTGTCAGTTACTCATAAAGAAATTCTTGAGGATGCGCAGAAGTACTTCACCTAACAAGTGTGTGCATACACTTACAACATACATTATAGAGTACGGGGAAGATTCTGATCAATGCAGGAACTAATAAAACATTTTAATAGCATGCAGAGCTTTAGCAGCCTAGAAGCTTTAAACACGGCCTGGCAGCAGTATGCAGTTGCTACATATTCAAAACACTTTCATACTTTAGTACTCCTTGTCTTCAATGACATCGATCTGACACAGCTTTCAGTCCTTATCCCGACACCACTTTGTTATTGCCTTCCAAGATTATCTCAAGAAGCATTTCAAATAAATCAAGCCCATTTAAGTTCCTAAATAAATGATGCTAATAAAACAAGATTTTAATTCCAACACATTCTCCACTCCAAAATGTGCATTTAATACACCACCATTTCAATTCTGGCCAATGAGGACAGCAAACGGCTATTGTTTTGGAAAAGAAAGAAAATACAGATTTAAAGAAAAGATACCATGCCTACAATTCTAATGAAGGTGGGGTCTGCCCCCCCCCCCTTTTTTTTTTTTAAATACTCGCATATACAGAACAGCATCAACAAATAAAAAGCTGTAATATTGTTGAGCAGGAAAACTATCAGACTCCAGTAAAACAACAAATACTTTCAAGTACATCCTACCAAGTACAAACCAACACACTGAAAAACACTGCATATAAAACGCAAGTTTTAAGCACGTTGTACTTTTGCAATACCACAGAAGTAGTCTTAGAGGTTACACAGAGTCATTCCAGTGATCAAGCTAGTCCACCTCAAATGATAAATACAAATTTGCAGTTTTCAATTTTCCTGACGTGTAAGAGATTCAGACTTCATTTCTCCTAACTGCAAAGAAGATGGAGCATACACACAGTGAAGGTCGTATCGTGAGGCTTCTCATTTCCTATACGGTATGACAGGATCTTGTCTGAGGACAAGAGGTAATGGGTACAAACTTGAATATAGGAAGTTCCATCTCAACATGAGGAGGAACTTCTTTCCTTTGAGGGTGGCAGAGCACTGGAACAGGCTGCCCTGAGAGGTGGTGGAGTCTCTGACTCTGAAGACATTCCAAACCCACCTGGACGCCATCCTGTGCAACCTGCTGTAGGTGGACCTGCTCTGGCAGGAGGGTTGGACCAGATGATCTCCAGAGGTCCCTTCCAACCCCTAACTTTCTATGATCTCCTGCTTAAACTTCATGTGTATTGCTCCTGGAATATCGACTGCTTGGTAACTGGTAACACGGTGAGTAGCACACAAGTGCGGTGATTCATACGTGTCATCTCCCTCTATGCTAACAATACCACCCGCACAAATCCTATGGCAGAATTCAGCATAAGCTTTGTACCCAATCTCGAATTTGCCAGAGAGGAAGCATGCCAGGTTACGCAGGCAGCGTATTTGTCTAAGTGAAGGCTTGGGAATGAAACCTGACCTGGTGATCCACCCAACGGATTTAAGCCTAAGCTGTTCCCGACAGAGGCTTTGTACGTTTGCAGAGTGCCCAGGTGATCTTTCTTAAGAGTCCAAGTACTACTGCATTTTAATATTCTGATCAACATAAGCAATCCTCATAAAAATTTTATTTGAAAGCCTCAGATATGGAGAGTACTCCACAGGCTCTTAGTCCCAAAAGGAAGCCTGGGAATTGTGACTTTTCTCTTACAAATCATGCAGATTTCTCAAACTAGGTGTCTTCCACACAACCAAAGTGAAAACGTCACGAAGTGCCATAAAATGTATCTTTATTTTATAATTAAAATAGCTAGACATTAGCTAACATTTGATAACTAAGAATATAAGTTTCCAGGAGGCACAAGGTAATTTTCACATTGCATGCGTTAGTCAGCAACAGGTTAAGAGAGATTCTATTACTTACTTTAAGGCAGGATTTATTTCCTGACAAGAACATACAGAGAAAGTTCAAAATATTGGGGTTTTACACTAACATGTACTAAAAATGAGGCTTTAACTCAGTAATTTACTATTAGCTTTGATACAATCATAACATATGCAGCAGCAAATGGTCTCTTCTCACAGCTTAGCCCTATTATGTTAAATAAAATATAGATGACACATACCATTTGTACTGCCTAGCCGTGCAATATCTCACGCACGTGCTTGTTTGCTGTACAAGTCCTTGCAAAATTAGAATTCAAGTGACTTAACTACCCAGCTATGCCTGTGAACATGTCTACCCTGGACTCCCATGTGAAAGAAAACCCTCCCATTCAGGAGACTATGGCTGAAGTTCAACAGGATTCTAGCCATAAAAGCCTTTTTCCTTCTAAGAAGCATTCTGAATAAATTTAACTTGTACCTTTAAAACAGCTCCACACTGAAAGGAAGTGAATTGCTACAGTTAAAAAAATCATCCCAAGCGATACTGAACTTCCTCAAAATTGTCACCCCTCTGATAAAAGGCCTGTTAAATGTACCTTGTCTCACAAAGAGATTATCACAGAAGCGAAGCAGCCAAGTTTTGCATTTCAAATATAGTATTTTCATATTGTCTTCTTCCTCTGGAGGAGAAAAATATGTCCAAGAACAGTCCCAGATGGATCTAAAACTCAACTTCAAAATACATTACTTTTACCGAAAGTATTCCACTGATGAAAGTAAAATAGATTGGAAGTTAATTTGACCAAGCTTTATAACGCTATTTACTTTTCACGACATGAAAGTACTTGTTGGAAGCTGGAGAGGACAACAAAAGCAAGCTATTGTCATAGAGAAAGGCACTCTGTGAAAAGCAGGAGCTTCTGAAAAGACTCTGCAGCATCCAGTTGCATTGTTGGAGGGAAAAAATGCATAAAAGCCTTTTAGGTGCACTGAAAAGCAATCACCAATGTCACTCCACACACCTTGCAACATAAAACTTCTTTTTGCTTCTTTGCAGTGTCATTTGTTCAAGTTGCCTTTAAAAAAACCTAATCGCCAAACCTGAATTTGCAGCTAACAAAACTACCTCGCAGAGATCACTTAGTAGAAAGTTTCCTATTTTGTTCTTCTGGGGCACTGGCAGTCTATATTGAAAATCACGACAGCTCGATGCTAACAAGACTTAGTAATCCTCTAGCACACAAATCTCTTCCTTGTGAACTTAAGACTTGAGGAGCTTTTTTGGGACAGAGTGAGAATTCGGTTGGACAGGAAACAAATGTGATGGCTTTCGGGATTATACGACAAGTTCACGGGCATTACCTCTGCTTTTAGCACTACCTGTAAAAGCACAAAGCGCCCGGAAAGCTGCTTCGGCTTAAGGAGCGTGAAGTCCACCAGCGGAGCCCGCCCAGGCACAGCCCCCGCGGCACTTCCAGCTCACCCACCCCGGCCGCAAACTCGCAGCCGCTGGAAGCGCCGCCGCCACCCCTCGCATCCCTGCCCCGCCGACAGCCCCGCCAACGCGGCAGGGACAACAGGCGAACAAACAAACAAACAAACAAACACCCGAGACAAACCCAAACCACACAGGAGGGCGGGGTGAGAAGGAATGCGCTTCGCCGCACGCCACCGAACCACGTCCGCAATCCTGGCGGGGGCCGGCACAGGCGGCCGGCGGCGGAGCGGGGCTGGCTGCCCCCCGCGCCGGGAGACGAGCGGCAGCAGCTCCTTTGTCTGGCCCGCAGCCCGCGCCCCCCGCCGCCTTCTCCAAGCGACACGAGTGACCGCTGCCCCGCCACCACCGAGCNTCCCGTCCCATCCCGCCCCGCCCCGGGTAACGGCCGCCCCAGCCGCGCGCCGACGGCCGCCCCAGGGAGGGGCTCTACTTCCACCGGCCGTTAGTTGCACCGAGCGCCGCAAACCGTCCCGGCGGCGCGGGGGGGCTGCGCCAGCCCCGCGCGGGAAAAGTTGGCTGGGCGGGAAGAGGCCCCGCGCGAGTCACACTCACCGTCCTGGCCGCGCCGCCGCCGCCGCTCAGCGGACTTACTCGCCCGCCGGGAGCGACAACGGGCAGGGCGGGCGGGCGGCAGCGGGCTGGCACCGCCCGACCCCGCCGCTGCCTGGCGGCGGCCGCAACCAATAGGACGGCGAAGCGCGGTCACGCCAGCCAATAGGGTGGCAGAACGGACCGTGCGGGCGCCCGCGCCCTCCTCTCCCCCAATGGGTGGTGCTGCCCCGCTGCGGGGGCGGGGCGGGGCTGGGGGGGAGCCGCCGGTCTGTCAGGGCGCCCCGGGTAAGGCGGGCGGGCAGCGCCGCGTCCTGTCCCGTCCCGTCCCGTCGCCGCGAGGCCCGGAAACGTGAGCGGTCGGCGGAACGTGCCCCGAGGGGAAACCAAGCCGTTGTTTCCCCGCCGGGGCTGTTAATCGGGAGCGTGAGCGCAGCGGGCCGGGGAGCGGTCGTGCCCCGCGGAGAGACGCTGCCTCCGGGGCAGCGGGGAGCGCCCGCCGTGGCGGCGGCGCTGTGGCACGGAACGAGACGGGCAGCGGCAGCGCTTGGGATGGGTTTTGGGGGAGCCGGCACCGGACGCGTGTGTTTTACCGCCGTCCCAGCCGCGCTCCCACCCCCCCCGCCCCGGCTGCAATCGCTTATAAACAAAAACCGAGCTGGCGCTGGGCTGGCTAATGAGGCTGTGAATCAAAATAGTCTTTAACTTCCCCAGCCCCAACAAAGAGACGATTGTAGTGGCTGTCAGCTCCGCAAGGGATGTTTCCAGGCACCTTAATGAGAATGCCTCGTAATTGGATGCCCCTTATTTATCAGGCGTGTCTTTATTATTATTTAGATACCGGATTCTTATCAGCCTTCCCAAAGCGGAGCAATTGTGGGCAAGTCTCATTCCACAGCACTCTAAGGCCTTTTTCAATTAGTTTTCTTTCTTTTGCAGGTTTTTTTTTTCCTACTGACTTCATCCTTGGATTGCTCTGAAGAATGGACTTGAAATAAAACCGCATGCTGCATAATTAGCTACTTTTTGTTTTAATTAAAGTTCAGTTTACATTTGTGGTTACGAGCAGGGCTTCTTTGCAAGTATGCTTTGAGGATTATGTTTTAATCCTCAGAAGCACATGCTTACAGTAATCTTCAGGATTAATAAAGATTAAAATAATCAGTAATCTAATTGCTGTGTGGTGAAACTGAAGCAAGGAGGTTGTGATTTGGTCAGCGTCAAATACCATGTAATGACAGCGCCCAGATTAGCTCTGCCAACACTTAGTGTCCCATACAATTACTCATTTAAAGGCAATGCTCTTCTATGCCTTACCAGTCTTAATTTCCTAAATGACTCTACAGGCAGATAATGCGTTCACACAAAAGATTATTGACTTCCCTGGAGCCTCGAACCTGAGAAAATGGCAGGTTCAATGCATTTCTTCAAGATTTCCTGGCCATCCTCTGTATGTATGTCAGGGTCTCTCTGCCTGAGCTGTATCTGGACTTGTACTATTGCACCATTCACTTGCATAGGTATCTAGTATCATTTTAATTTATTTGCAGTAAAATGTATGGGTTATTTTCAAGGATCTTTTATAATACAAATTATAATACATAAAACCTGCTTTTAGAATATAAATGTCTTTCTTACTAAGCCATTTGTCTTTAGAATACTCCCACTGTGTTACGGTCTAAACTCATTCTGGCATCAGTTTCTATGACACTGGATAAAACAGGTCTGTTTTCCTGAAAAGAAAGATGCTATTAGTTCCAACAAAGGTGTACGAGAGCTTTATTATTTTGCTAAGATGAAGAGACAATTAAATGCCATAATCTTAGGAACTACCAAATGGAACTTTATGAGTGAGATAATAGATTTCTACCTTAGAAAGAATATATATCTGAATCACAGCCAGAATACTTAATGGTTGGGGGTTTGGTTTTTTTAAGCTCTTTGAGTTTCTTTGCATTTCCACCACTATTTCTGCCCAAAACAGTGCAGGTATATGCAGCTCCCATCACATTGTCTTTCCCACCTGCCGCCTGTGCCTGTTCCAGAGAGCCTTCTGGGTTTTGTGACCCAAGAGTTACACAAAACACCAAATCAATTCAGTTTGATGAGAACCAAGCAGAAAAAACAAGTTAGTTTGTTGGATTTTTTTAACACAATTCCATTCCCTGAGCTGGTTTACTGCTCAGTCCTGCGGTTCTGGGTGCAGCATGGACCAAAGAACAAGCGACGGGAGCAAAAGATACAGCTGGCATGAGAAATCTGTTAGCCTGCATCCTCAGACCCAGCATCCGCAGTGTCAGGAGGAAGACCGGGTATTGCTGTGGCTTGTGACGCAGATGACATACTAAGTGACCCTGACAATTGCAGAGAGATGTGCTCAGATCATGCTGTCATTAGTTATTAATTTTACTGTTATTGATGTGTTATGACTGTAATGATTAGTAAAAGCAATGAATCACCCACAAAAAAAAAAGGCAGGCAACTTCTTCACATGCAGCATAACGAAATACATTAACAGTTCTGCAATCTCAGGTCACCTATCAAAAGAAAATAGTTTACCTAGTATTACTTCTGCAGATTATAGTAACTCCTAAATTATCCTACTGTTTCAGGCATTTGTACCACACTAGCCTTGAATATTCTAAATGCACAAAAGTGTATGCAATACATTTTCTTTTTACTGTGTTTATAGTTCTGTGTGTATATGTGCGCATCACTTACCACCTTTCAGCCTTGTGTTTATGACAGATTTTTTGCCATTAGCAATCCATTTCAAATTGCCGTGTAAGAGGAGGGCTACAGAGAATCAGAACTTTTGTTCCGCTTCCCCAGCAGCCAAGGCTGATTAGTGGTGTTTCAGAAACAGAATTTCCAGGAAGCAGTTTCCTTTGCTTTTCATAAAACCTTTTCATCGCTCAGGAACATGATTTGGAACCTACAGCTTCTGCCTGCTTCGTTATAAGTTCTTATATTTAGATTGCAAACTATAATAAGGTTGTAAGCTTCTTCAAAAATAGAAATCCTTGATAAATAAATACTTAACAACTGTAATCTCTGTCATATGACCACATTCTGAAAGCTCAATTCAACCCACAGTCCATTTTTAAAAGTCGGTGCATCTGGACCTTGGGGAAAAAATAGCAGTTATTTCCAGTCATCTGATCTCATACCAAATCCGTGGCCTATAAGGCACTGAGCAGGGCACTGTTTAGGGAGGGAGAGAGACAGAGCTCCAGAATTGACATTTTCTTGGTCCCGTCTGTCCCAGTGCCAGCCTAGGCCGGCTGGTTGGGACTGTGACAACTGCGCACGCTGCTGGATGGATGGTAGCGCCTTTGTGGAGCAGCCCTTCTGTTTCGGTTCGGATGAAGGAACGCTCGCGGCAGGATCACGAGCAGCCTGTAGTCTTGATTAGAAATTCCGCTAACATTTTCAAAGCTGCCCAGAACTCGCATTGCTCTCCGACGGAGCCTTTGATAACTCCACTAATTGGGAAAACAAGGAAGCATCAAGTCGTTCTTCAAGTCAGCAGAGTTCCAAGAGCTTTGTATCAAACACAGAGAGCACTCTGGAGACCTCGGTCTGACATCCTCCATGAAAACAGTTTCAGTAACCACAGCATATAAAAAGTCAGGGGGAAAAAAAGTAAGAAAATCACGCTGACCTAGGAAAAAAACCCAGATATTCTGAAATTTCCTTTCAAATAGAAATAAGAAGTCAACACTTTCTGCAAAAACACAAATTCTGCAATTTTTATTTTGAGAGCTCTGAAACAACTGACAAATACAATATTTTGACAGTGTCAGCTGTTTAGTTTTGTCTTATGTTTTTCCTCTTAATATTCTAGTTTCCACCATGAATGAAATATTTTGATAGCTTTTGCTTGAAAACATAAATGAAACTAATATCTTTCTACAGAAAGTTATGTTTTATTAAATCTATGTTTTGACAGAAAATTGCTCCAGCAGAAAGCTCTTTACCAGATCTTCCAGGAAAGTGAAAAATCACTAACAACTACTTGACTCTGAAGATCTCACAGTCTCACATTTCTCATATTATCACAAAGCAATTTAAAGGAAAATGTTCAAGAAAAAAAGGCCTCTATAAACATTTTATTGGTCAATTGATTGAATAAAGTCCTTTTACCAGAACTTCAAATTTTAAAAATGATACATTGGCATAGAACTATAAAAACCCATTTCCTTTACTTCATAATTTATGATAAGTTTTATTTATTATAAAGACAGCTTTTATCTTATGCTTTTTACTGACCTGGAGTTCTCCTTAGGACTCCTTACTTTCTTGACAAAACTCACACGCAAGCATAACACTACTATGCCTTGATTTGCTAATATTGCAAGTAAATACTTAATACAAAAACACTACAGTAGAATTAAAGCCAAAATAATTAATTTATTCTATTATTCAAAGGCTTTCCAGACGTTTAAGTTCACATAACTCAAATTTATAACCAAGTTTGACTTGCTGTTGGAGGTCAGGTCCGTACAAGATGTTCCGTTTTAGTATTTTGCACTAAGGGATGGTGTTTACAACATGAGAAAATAACATATACCAGCTCCTGATTTTGATTAAATTTTAAGGAGAAGCTACTATGAGCATTTGATAATAGAAAAAGCTTTTTCTTATTGTACCACTAATGTAAGGCAAAATTTAAAAAACATAGCAACCAAATCACAATAAAGATCAATAATGCATAAACTACCCTTAATACACAAGGGGCAGGAAATCCATTACTTCTTCTTTGCACTTCAAAAGCAGAGGTTAAAAGCACACATGTAGGTTTGTAAGCACAGTAGTTCACGAGATTAATTGTTTGAGGGGGAAAACACCAGCATTGCATCAAGGCCCTCGTAGTCCAGAATCCTAGAAACAAGCCCTTGAGGTAAAGGAAGGGAAAAGGAGAATGACAGAACCGGGAGCAGGAAAGGCTGTATTTGGGAGGGGGAAGGCAGAAGAAGGTGGCAGAGGAGCCACCACAGCACATTCTCCCTGTAGCACCACACTCCTCCCTGTTCAGCTAAGTACCAAAAGAAAGGCTGTTAACCACCAGGCCTTTTATGCAACATCCTTACACTGGCATTAGCAGCTCAATTAAAGTATCACAGCTATTTTAATTATCACAGCTGAGCTGGATTTCCTCTCCCTAAGCACAGCTGTTTGCGGTACCCAGCTAGGGGGTTCCTCCTTGCTGTATAAACAAGGAGGAGCAGGGAGGGCTGGTGGGGATGCTGTGGAAGTAAAAGGGAGAAGGGGGGGAAATAATAATAATTAAAAAATATTAAAAAAATAATAAAAAAAGTAAGGATTTTTACATTTTCATGGTTCTGCAGATGCTCCCTAATTGTCATTGTTACAGAAAATTCCTCTCCCAGCCCACACACGGCTGGGCATGTTCACAGGCTTTTGAGTGGGTGTATTTATTGTCTCGCTGCTGGACTACAGCAAATGCAGAGCCCAATTTACCAGGGCTGTCAGATGCCCCGACCAATGCGAGAGCTGCCTACTCTTTCCGGGAGATGCTTGCAGCCACGCGTTGTCTCCTGGCGAGTGAACCAGCTCGTGTCCCACCCTGCCTCCCGAGGGACCCGGGGGCTGCCCCGTGAGAAGGGCCAGGACACAGCTGCTCGGCAGCCCGGCTGGCGCCGGGTGCATTGGGGCTGGCGTGGTCGTGCTCAGCGCTTCCTCCCGCGGCGTGTGGTTAGCTGGTGAGGAGGGGGGTGGTTGGGCTCAGAGCTACTAGCTGACATTTCGTTACTGCTTACCCCTGGGTCGTGCCTGTCAGCTTTTCCTTTGACTCACAAGAGCGAGCAGCACACGCACGCACTTTTACAAGGGAAGGCCTGCCTTCTGCTGTGATCCCAATTAGCCCCCCAAAAACAGGGTGCTGGATCCAAGTCTACAAAGTGCATGTGCCTTCTGCTAGCCCAGAGAAGAAGCTTGATGTCATAGAATCATAGAATGGTTTAGGTTTGAAGGGACCTTCAAGATCATCTAGTTCCAACCCCGCTGCCATGGGCAGGGACACCTCCTACTAGACCAGGTTACTCAAAGTGCCATCCAACCTGGCCTCAAACACCTCCAGGGATAGGATGTCCACAAGCTCTCTGGGCAACCTACTCCAGTGACTCACCACCCTCATTAAAATATTTCTTCCTAATATCTAATCTAAATCTACTCTCTTTCAGTTTAAAGCCATTATCCCTTGTCCTATTGCTGCTTATCTTTCCTGTAGGCCCCCTTTAGGTACTGGAAGGCCACTAGAAGGTCTCCCCGGAGCATTCTCTTGTATAAGCTAAACAGCGCCAACTCTCTCAGCCTGTCTTCATAGCAGAGGTGCTCCAGCCCTCTGATCATTTTTGTGGCCCTCTTCTGGACCTGCTCCAACAAGTCCATGTCCTTCTTATGTTGGGGGCTCCAGAGGTGGATGCAGTACTCCAGGTGGGGCCTCATGACAGCAAAGCAGAGGGGCAGAATCACCTCCCTCGACCTGCTGGCCACCCTTCTTTTGATCCAGCCCAGGATATAGTTGGCCTCCTGGGCTGCAAGTGCACATTGCCAGGTCATGTTGAGCTTCTCATCAGCCAACACCCCCATGTCCCCACACAGCTTATATTTGTGCATGGGATTGCCCCAACCCAGGTGCAGGACTTTGTACTTGACCTTGTTGAACTTCATGAGGTTTGCATGGGCCCATCTCTCAAGCATGTCCAGGTCCCTCTCGATGGCATCCCTCCTCTCCAGCGTGTAGACTGCTCCACACAGCTCGGTGTTGTTGAAAAACTTGCTGAAGGTGCGCTCAACCCCACTGTCCATGTTACTAACAAAGATGTTAAACAGCACCGGTTCCAGTATCAACCCCTGAAGAATGCCACTCATCACTAGTCTCCACTTGGGCATCGAGCCGTTGACCGCTACTCTCTGGATGTGACCATCCGGACAATTCCTTATCCACCGAGTGGTCCATCCATCAAATCCACATCTCTCCAGTTTAGAGACAAGGATGTCATGTGGGACAGTGCCAAATGCTTCACACAAATGCTTTCCTTCGTCCTGCTTGGACACCCTGACACCTGGCCTGTGTTAGTAAGTCCTTAGCACAAGTACTGTGGTTGGCTCCATACAGAACTGGAGAAGCAGCCCTGAAAAGCAGCATCAGTATGCCTGTACAGCAACACCTTTTTGGTCTGACCCAGCTCAACTGTCATGGCCCCATCCTACTCCCAGCTGTAGCTCTTCCAGGGTATGAGAACCAGCACTGCTCTGAAGACTCCCCATTTCACACAGTTCCCCCAGGGAAAGTTAAGGTTTCAGCTACATTACTGAATTTCATAACCCCGAGAGAAGATAATATCTATTTTCAAGCAGACAAGGTGACAAATCACAGGGCTAAGCTGCAAGGGAGACAGAAGGTAGGCATTAGGAAGTCTTGGTCTAACTGTACAGATAGCACTATAACTGGAGAAGATCACTGGAAGAAAATGTGGAATTACCATCAGCTCAGTTTTTTAAGAACAGTTTAGGTATATTTGACTCTGCTTGTAAGAACTGAGTGATATCTCTTCATGACTATCTTCTGGTTTTCTGGGCTCTTATCAGCCATGCTTACTCTCTCCTTTCAAAGTAATGGGTTACAGACTGAATATTTAAATACTTAAGTGAAACTCAGAGTGCTAAATTACACTGTTATGAAATGCTTTTAGAATATGTATAGGAATACTGTTAATGGGAACATACGTATTCTTAAATAGGAATATATGTGTAACAAAAAGCTCACATATTTGAAGCAAACATGAGGTAGGTAGTTATCTTTGTTACCTTTTCTGCTAGATTATAGCTAAATTTGTCTCCTGTTTTTATAGTTTATAGCTGCATCTTCCCAGTTCTTAAAATGTTACTGGGGGCTTTTTTATAATTTGTTTTCATCATTAACTTTGAAAATAAAACACCCTACATTTCCTGAGGATAAAAAAAGACACTTTTTTTACCCGGTTCTATACTACATCAACAGTGCCCAAATGAGATTATAAGTTATAAAATAAGTGCACTCTTTGCATCCCTCTCATTACCCCATTTATTTTAATAGCATTTTATGGGGCTTTTCTGATATTTTATCTGAGATGGTTTTGCTTACTCAGAGCAGCCAGACAGATGTCTGTTCTTGCTCTGTCAAGAGCATCAGCTGCTTTGTTTTGATTAAATATTTTGTTTTCCTGCCAGCAGAGAGCCTTTCCACTTGGTCAAGGACAAAATTCCAGCCAACTTTTTTTTTAAGAATGTGAACAATGAAAAAAATCTTGCCAGTAAGACTTGCTTTCCTCTTAGTGTGGGAGGTCACAAATTTGGTCTAATCATCTGGCCATTTTCCCTAGAATTTATAATGTTGATTTGCAGAGACTTGCCTCAGCCTCAAAGACTGGACCGAGGAGGAGAAGCAGACTCTTTAGTTAATCAGGCCATTAGTGCTCTGCTTTCTTGTCGACTTGCCCAAAGCCTGACATTTTAAAGAAGAAAAACTTATTATTCATAGGGGTATTATCTAGACAAAAGAGAACATTCAAACTATGGACTTATTATTTGATACAGCTGCACCCTGTTGATTTTTGGAAAGTCACATTTCAGCTCAGAAACTTTCTTGCTTCACTTGGCTCTGCTTGTGCTCTGTTTTATCTGATGACATCTTACATATTATCATTCTGTCATGAAGAACACAGGTGTAGCACTGGCTGGTACCAGATACCTATCACATATTCGATCAAAACTGTTGGGAATTCCAAGGTGGGAAAAGGTGTCTGATACTTTTTTTTCTATGCCTGAACTTCATGATTTTGCCTGAGAAACCCAGATCAGCTATTTAACAATAGCTAACGTATTTTCAATATGTTTTTCAAATTCTTTTGTAGATGTGTATGTTGCAGCCTTGCAGCCCTTGTGCGTATAAAACTGACAGTGACTGATTATCCCTTGCCTTTTCTGGGGATTTGTTCTCTGTTCAAGAGATTAAAATTATACCTAGTAATAACACAGGGTTGTGGATTTATTCACCACTCAATAACCATCGCTCACTCAGGCAGCTATGAACCTTAAAACTGACTGGATGCCCAGCAGCTCAGGTGCTAACAGGTGGGGAGAGATTTATTCTTGGTAAAAAATGATTTTAGGAGGATTTGGGTTTTCCTCTGGAGAAATTACTTCTTCAGAGGATTGGGGCAGGGAGGGGAAGTATAACAGAAAGGGTGTGATGGCTTTGAGCAAGCAGCATCATACAAATGAAACTATGTAATCGGAAAAAAGAAAAAAAAAAGCACTTGACAAACCGAGTATTGCACCTGCATCTCTGCCCATGTATATCTGTATTTATGGCCACCTTCAGAGCATATAGACACGCCTGCCACGGACTACAGCCCTGTGTGACCTGACTGGTGATGGTGTTTTAATAGTCACTATGTTTTTCAAAGCATTATGGAAATGAAAAGCTCTCTATAAATGCTAAGCATCGAGAGAACTACCTTGTTTTGACAGAAACAAAGTCTCTTGCAGCAAAGCTGTTTTCCTGCTTTGGCACAGGAGGTTTATCACCAGTATGCCCATCAGTATTCTCCATTGTCACGACGACATCTACTGGAGGGGATAGGATTGAACATAGATTTCTCTGTCAAAGTATTTATGCTTCTAACACCAGCAGGGTTGGTGCAAACTCACACACTGAGAGCTACTACAGTATTGAAATGTGTGGAAAGTAACACAACAATGTTAGTGTTCTAGCTATATGAAATTGCAACTCCCTCAAGAGATACATAAGAAAAAAGGATTAGAGGAAATTATTCTAACCTCACCTAATACGTGTAAATAAAAATGGTCCAGACAGATAATTTTAAATTATTACATGAAAAGCAAACTTGTTAAATATCTCTTGAAAGATACAAATAAGCATTAACTTTAGACGAACATGTATAATTGTGGCGCTCCAAAGATATGCAAATCTGAAACACAGCTTTGTTAAAACAAACACGATATAAGAAATTAGTTATGCAAAACAGTATAAATTAAAAAGAAAATATATGCAATGCTTTATATGTGAGGTTTTTAACTTTCTCCACAATGAAAAATACCATATGTTTGCATGAAAAAATAGTGTCTATTCTTGCTACATCTTCACTTCGTATTTGCAAATGCAAACAGATCTTCACGATAACTGAAAAGAAGAACTGAGAACGAGTATGTTTTCTGAAGCATGACATCTAACTTCTTCTGTTGGAAATGAGTTTCTGCAATTTGTTCAAATGAAACTGGAGTCACCAACCTTTCTAGAGGCTTTCTAAAAATAAAATTTTGCAGGAGACCACACTTGTTTTCCTTTAGGCCCATTCATCTCTGCTAGACTATGGCTGCACCTTGGCAGCCTCCTCCCAGCCTAAGCAGGTCCTCGCCTGCACAAGGGGTGGCATGTGCCAAGTCCACCTATTGTCCCTATTGTCCTCTTGTTCATGTTGTTCTGTTCCTTTTCAGTTGGAGAGGAGCAGAGAATAATGACATGGGGCAAACACTGTGTGCTAACAGGTGATATCTACAGGCTCAGTCTGTGTCTGGGATGGAGAGGATCCATGTAGATTCTGGATGTTGCTTCTAAGTAAGTTCATAGAAGAATTTCCCAGGAAAGAAATGCACACACCAGGCCAGATTTTGCCAAGAAACCAAACCAAACCGGACCTGGTCAAATAAACTTGCAGCCTAACACCGCACAAACCCAGACTCACTGGAAAAAGCTAACAAAAAAAGGGCTTTAAACAGAAGGTTGTTTGCCTCCTGGAGTCCCCCTTTCCTTCTAATCCAGGAAGAGAAACAATAACAGGTACCTGCGGATGAGCGGGTGGTCTGAAACTAATGAATTCTTCACAAAAATCACAGTACAGAAAGTCAGGAAATTTTCCCACATGAAGGAAATTCACTGGAATAATAGAGAGAGGTGAGGACAGAAGAATAACGTGAAGGAATTGTAGCAGTTAGCATCAGCGGTGAGAGAAATGTGGTGGAAAGCAAGAGGAGAGGAAATGAGACTGGTGTGGGTATCACAGGGGGCTTTGACGGCAAGGGCCTGGATCTTACACTTGGCAAGAGGCAAAGATACACTGAAGGAGTCAAACTGCAAAAATAGCTCTTGCTAGTGTCAGCAATGGGAGATAATGCAGGACAACCCAGCAGGAAGCAAAGCCTGTGGCTGGGAGGCCAAGAAAGAAGAGTGCCATGTACGACACATGCTGAGCAGTTGCTCAGTCTACGAACGGGTAGGAGGCCTGATGTGCCCTTTGTTCAACGTCCTGAGCGTGCCTGTCCCGGGTTTCAAGCTGTCCAGAAATCAGAAGAGCATTGGCAAAGTAATTTGGCAGCAGATGACTGCTGCTAAAAGCAGCCATTTACCGCCCAAGGTATCAGGGCTGGCAGCCCAGAAACTGCTGAAAGGTGCTAGTCACATGGCTGAAAGAAAACCACCACACCCCCAGTGAAAAAGGTACCTCCGTTAAAAAGAACAAAAGATGCTTCAAGAGGATTTTACAAAAGGCTTCTTCAAAAACCCCACTTAGCCAACAATTACATTTAATCACACTTTTAGGACACACTAGTGCCTTTTCTTTGAAGGACATCCCCCGCATAGCTAGAGTAGTAGTTACAAGAACCATGCAACTATTTAACACCCCAATACATAAAATACTACCCTTAGGAGGATTACATGTATCAAAAAGGAGGAGATAGAAAAAGGTACAGTCACAGATACAGAGTAGGATGAAGACAGGAAGGGAAGAACTTAATCCAGCTTTTTTTAAAAGGTGGAAAGCTGCTTATCAGTTTTGCTATAGTTGAAAAAGACCTCTGGCCTCAGTCTGAGCAGGTTTCTTCCACATCCCAAGCCTCTAGCTATCATCTTTTTTTATGTGTGTCATGAAATATCATGATGATTCTGCTTTTTGCTGGGGCTGTGTCTGCACTTTTCAGACTATTAATTATGCCTCCCCTAGTCCTTCATACATAACTGTACTTCTGTTTTATCTAGTATGAGAAACAGAGGTAATGAATGGCCAGCTTAAATCCTGTGTTACTTGCATATAAAAGATAGAGATAACTCTAAAACATGAAACTGAGCACAAGTACAACTGTTAGGCTTGCCATCCTCCTGGTCTAAGAAGGCTGGATGTATTTAAATTCTCTTTGCGATCTCTGTGCTTCTGCCTCTGTCAGTTTGTCTCCACAGGGAGCTTCTGAAAGGTGATCTCCCCCTCCTGCATCTTCCTAAAGGGTTTATAAGTGTTTCCAACTCCTTTTGATCATCAAGGTCTCAGACTGAAGTTTGTTTCTCCTTGGAGACTGCGTGTAATGTCCCTGAATCCTTCTGGTTTCACTCGTTATCTTTTCAATGTGACCTTGTCTGTTCTTATGTGGGAACAATTACAAGTTCTTTGTTTGCTCTTCCCACAGCCTCAGGTTAAGCAAGATGAAGATGGGACACTCAGAATTTATCCTGTACATAAAGTGTTTTCCCTTGGTGATTCAGACGTACCTCTCATCAAACTGTTGCCTCTCAGTGCAAAGAATTTTGTTACATCTCATTTTGTCAGTTACCCATTGTAAGCATCCCAAACCACTGTCATTCACACTACTTAGATCAAAGATCAGCCTAAACATGGCTCTGCACAAAGAACATCATCAACAGACTGTGATGACGATGTTGTATTATGCTCATGTCAGACTTGGAAAGCCAGCCTTAGAAAGTCCGCCTTAGTAATCTGTACTTCATTGTAGAACTGAAATGAAGATTAGAACTACGAACATTCTTACACTATCAGAATCTCTTAGTTAAACAAATGTCCGCCCAGAAACTTGTTTTGACTAAATTAAAAGAAGCAACACTTTTTTTTCTGCCTGAAAGGTCCTGTTTACTTATCTGCCATTTCAATAAAGAGATTGCAAACTCCTGAGACAGACACAACTTCAATGGGAAGAACTGGAGTCCAACTCCCATGCAGCTGCCCCGATTAGGGAATAGGATCAGCACCATCTAACCTAATGCAGTGCTTAGACTATCAGAAGCAATTTTTTGTGCCAAAGGTCAATCAACTTGCTCCCCCATACTTTGGGCACAGCAGCATTGGTCTGGAAGCTGGTGCAGAAGCCACTGGAGATCAGTATGCCCTCCCAGCACATTCTCCATTCCCATTTAGAGTTTCCCTTCTTCTCAGGAGAACAGAAAAAACCAAGTCCTTACAACCAGCTGTGACTGTTCTTAAACTGGAACTTCTGCAGTGCTGGTTCTCTGCTTCACTTAGATCTGTGTAACTCAAGGTCTACGTAAACGGGACTAAAGTTTTCAGACACTTAGCAAGATCAAGCCAGAGTGGACTGCATCTTGTAAGACTAAGACCACTTTGAGCAGCTCTTTGAATATTAGTATGCTTCTTACGGGTATAAAATCGAATACAGGAAGTCTTACCTCAATGTGAGGAGGAACTTCTTTACTTTGAGGGTGGCAGAGCACTGGAACAGGCTGCCCAGAGAGATGCTGGGGTCTCCGACTTCAGAGACATTCAAAACCCGCCTGGATGCCACCCTGTGCAACCTGCTGTAGGTGGACCTGCTCTGGCAGGAGGGTTGGACCAGATGATCTCTAGAGGTCCCTTCCAACCCTTAACATTCTGTGATTCTGTGATTCTTGCTGGCCATGTAGGGCCTGCACCTCTCTAGTGCTTTCATAGTTCCTGCATTGTCGGATGCTGTGTTTATTGGGCCCTTAAGATACAAAACTTTATTTCTCCTTTTACAATCTCATGCGTTTCCATGATATAGCCAGTTCATCCAGCCAGACTCTAATTTGCTTCGTAAGGTAGACAGCTGCAAGAATTACTTACGTGGCACAAGCAGCTGCTTGACGGCACACTTCAGCATTACACTGGACAGGGAAAAACATACCCATCTAAAGAAAAAAGCAGCAGAATTTTAGATAGATAGAACACAATCGTTCCACTGAAATTCATCCAGAAAACCACCATGAGGTGGACTCTGTTTTACTAAGTGGTTACAGCTCTGCTGACATGACTGGATTTGCAGCTGTTCACTACATGAATTTNGGGAGAGAACGGTTGTTTCTTTCAGATAGAAGTGGGTCGGTGATTGTGTCTTACACCTGCTCACAGCCCGGTGGAAACCAGTAAAGCCCCTATTATATCCCAGTTGCATGTATATTATTGGGGAGATACCGACACATTGCTGCAACTGAAGAAGTGAGATAGCGTAGGGCAGTGTGTTACAGGCACTGTCTGACTTTTGTGTACTCATAAAGACTCTTATTAATTTATTTGAATTTTGGATTCTATTCTGAAGGGATAATACGATACGCTATTGAAAGCAGACATACTATTCCCAACATCCCTGCAACATGTACTCACTTAGCACCGTCTGGGCTTAAATCCAGACAGATCTATGGCATCTTGTAACCTCCTATCTAGTGCATCTTTCAGCCCTCTCTTGGTCACGTCCTCTGCCACTCCCAGGGGTTCAGCTGTCTGCGTGCCAAGGATCCAATCCGACGCAGCCTAACTGCATAACCTTGGCTCATACTTCTGAGAGACTTGCTAGGTTGTGATCAAAAGCTGTCTGAAAGTCCAGGCAAAATAAAGGAAGCGAAAATTATGGAGGTAGGACTGCTGAATAGGGCTAGTTAAGAGCTCCAAGAAGATCCAAGAGCAAGAATACCAAAAAGGAACGGCATAAAATACTACAGGTAGGGAAACAGGGAGATACCGCTGTCACTGGAGCACCCGGTGAAAGACAGCAACCCAGCAAACCTTGTGATCTGCTCCAGAAAGCAGTTACAATCGACTACAGAACAGCTTCCTTTAATCACCATTAATTGTTTTTTTCAAAACCATCTTCTTCCTACCCACAAAACAAATATGCGGTCAAATGAACATGACAAATACACCAGCATAATTCCAAGATGATTCCTCAAAGCTGGTTCCTCCCAATAGCACACGCATTACTAATAGCAAGGATCACTACTCCTTCAGTAGTTGTTCAGAGTCCAGGCTGCTCCCAGGCTCTCAAGGTCTCCCACCTCTGTGCTATATAAAACCTCCAAAAAACTCAGCTTGGTGGGTGATGAGGAGAGAAGTTAGACGGGTTAGGTATTTTACTTTCTTAAGTAAATGCCAAAATCACAGAGCTTTTCTGTGTAGTCCCTTTACTTTGGTCACTAACCAGTGTTTTCTGGGTTTCCTTTTACAGCCCTTATTCACCCTAGATTCTGTCAATTCCTTGGACAGCACCTCCAATGTTCAGCTTATCATTTACTCTTGTGCTAGCTCCTTATGGCACATGCATGCTACACCAGGAATAAAAAGAGCAACAGGACCTATTCTAGCAGTAGGATGGAACAGCAACAATAACAGGAAAGTACTACAGCTGAGCAGGGGGCCCCACTGGCTGGACATATGGATTCTATAATCCCTGAATATCATGCATCAGGTCCAGCAAAATGATTTTGCTCCTCCTATATAAGCCATACCATTTGTTTATAATTTGTAAGACCCCCTATCCTGCACCTGCAACACGCAGGCTCTAACACACACTTCTCAAACCTTTCTCTCCTTGCATTAGTTCTGCCATACCTCTCAAAGTGAGAGAACTAAAAACTAGAGCCAAGGGACTGAGAAACACAGCCAGCAGTAAGCTCATGTATGACTGGAAATTTGTGAAAAACTATTCTATAATAGTATTTTCGTAATACAGAAAGGTACACAGAAAAAAACAATCTACACAAGTTTGAGTGCTGCTGTCTTATCCACCAAAATCCATAGGGAGTTTGTTCTCCTTCCACCCTGAGGTTCCCACAGGAATTAACCCTCAGAAAGCAACTTTTACATTCAGACACTCAAACAAGTATTTAATGAGGAGTAAAAGTTTTATGAATGTTAAATGATCACAGGCTCATAATTCTTTTCTTAACATAATCCAGAACAAACTATCACTGAAATGACATTTTAATCTTCATGTGATGTTATTCTAACTTTTAACATCAACAACTCAACATTAATTCTTACTGTCATAAAAAAACCAGATTGCTTCTAAGGCTATTGGGCAATTATGTGAGTAACATAATACTGTTTATAACTGGATATTTTAGCTGGATATACATGACTTTGTTCCAAAGGAGGTGCCTCAATTGCACGTCTCTGGAGGATGACTCACACATTGTTTCCTTGAAGGCATCCCATTCCAGGCAGCGTTTGGAATGGAAAAATATGGTTTGTTTAAAAATGTATATATAGAACTATAATCACATGTATCGGCAGGACACAGAGGCTGTGAGTTCCTTTAGAAGATGATAGAATCCAACATCATTATGAAGACAGTTCTTCTATTTCCTAGTTCGCTGCTACAAAAAAATTAAAAGTGTGTCCCCTCCTAAAGGTTTTCCCTGCACGAGGGCAATCCTTTATTCTCTTTTTTTTTTCTTTGAACACGAGCAATTCGTTGGCTTATTCAAGTAAAAGGATCTCAGGAATATCCCTTGCTCACCCTGGGAAAAAAAGTAAAACAGTAAAAAGCTGTGAATTGGCACTGCTGACACCGATTTTTTTCTGTCGATGAAATCCAACATTTGTGAGCCTTCATTGGTAGGCGAGATGGTATAAACTTCACTCAACTGTTACTGTTATGCTCCTTTTTTGCACCTCAGTTTAGCTGTAGGTAAAGCTCTCAGAGGTAAAGGTAACTCAGATAAACTCAGTCCCTGGTTTCACTTGTTCCTACTTTGTCTTATATATTCCTACTTCTAAAAAAAGAAGAAATGTAAAGTTACTAAGTTACAAATTCAAGTTGAAAACAGTCACTTTCAAAGAGTTTAAATACAGATTTTTACTGGAGGGTCAGATTATGTTTATTTTTTGTCTGAAAATAAATCTCTGAACTGCTGAAACCTTAGTTGTGGAGAGACTGATGCTCTCTGTAACACAAGGTGGCAGTTTTACCCATTGATTTGGACTTTTGCACAAACAGGTCTACTACTCCCGGATGCTGTTTCCAGCTCAGAGGCTAACCTACTGTGAGCTTAAACAAGTTCAGGCACTTAAACACATATTGCCTGAATTCCTCTACCTAGCAAGTGGATTTATTAACACCAGGAGCCATCACCAATAGGAGCTATTTAGGTGAAGGTAATGCTTTTTCTGCTAGGTTTCTGCCAAGAAAAGACTAGTTCTCAAGAGAACAGCCCTTGGTGGGGAGGGCTCTGGTTGCGAGAACGTGCAGAAGGGAAGAAGACAGTCAATATCCTACTGTATGTTGTCACTTTAAGGTTATGGTATTTCAAACTCATTAAAAAGAAAGCGCGTTTAAGTCTTCATCAAGCTGATACTCAGTAAGCAATAAAATCAAGAAGGGTACTTCCCCCCACCCCCATTTATTCCCCTGTGGACTTCATTTTTTGTAATCCTATGGTTATTATAACCTTGCTTTTCCCCCTCACGGGCAAGGAAGCCTAGGGCTTTTGCAGTATCCACAAGCTCCGCAGCCGGGTTGAACTCCACTGGCACGGCCCCTGCCAAGCTGCCACAGGTCAGCTCTGGAGGGCAGCAGCCTGTGCTACCAGCAGACAGCGAAGCCAAAGCCAAAGCCAAATCCTTACACTTCAGAGGCAGGCTTGCTATGTTCAGCTGCTCCACTGACTTGTTGTTACAACCCGTGTTATAGCAGCTACTGAACTGGCTTTAAGACACATCAAATATTATTTTCCTCCTTGAGGAAGGGGCAGAGAAGTAGGGTGGATTATAAGTATTGTAGACAGCCTAAATATTTATTGTTCTGCAGAGTGGAAAAACTAAATGAAGGAAAAGCTCTGTAATCAGTTCCAAACATTACCAAAACCCAGGAGATGTATTTAGCCAGATGTTAATGACTTTGTGCAACGCCTCCTGCAGCAGAATTAACTTCATCCCACCCACTGCCTGGGGTCAGCCAAGCAGGGATCCAGGGAGTCCTCCACTTTCCTTCTTGTCTTTGCTTTATCTGTTCCTGAAAGGAGACTGTTTTCAGAATATTTACATGCATTTGTCACAGTTGCCTCCTTTGGCTGGCTCTGCCGATAAATCATTCCACAATAAGCTAAAATGGAAGTGCCCACGGTGAAAAAGGACCACTGCCTGACATAAGGCACGTACCAACCCGGGCTGCCAGGATAAAGCTGCACTTGCTCCTTAACCCATCATGTCCCAAGCTTCACCATTGAAATCCAGATGAGTTCTATTACAACAATAATGCAATTAAATAGCATGAAATTCAGTGTGGGAGAATGCAGTAGGTATGCTTTCAAAACCACATACATTAGGTGGTTTCTTGCTGGAAGAACCTCCCTCATCCAAATCATCAGGGCGCTGTGGGAGCTCCTTGTCACCTCGCCTCCTCTGATGACCACTGGATCATTGGCAGGTCCTGTTGCCACCCTGGCCCTGCTCACACCTGGGGGATGGCACCCTTACTGCAAAGGCACTGCCATCTTCTCGGCAGCCAGCTCCCTTACAGGGTAGCCTCGCTCTTCCTACTCCCCAGCACAAACATGCTGCTTTCAAATAAGCATTACTGTAAAAATGCTTATTGTGGTAAAAATTAAACAGTAAACACAGCAGTTACATGGTGTGAAAAAGAATCACTTTACCAATTGGGGCTTTGCTTGTAAATTATTTTGTGGTCCAGGTTTTCAAGGAGGACCTTAATCTTTAATGTAAAATGGAAGCAAAAAAAATTAACTTCCTTACATCACAAACAAGTAAAGTATAAATCCATTTTAGTCTCTCTTTCCACTGCCTTTAAAGCTTTAATGCAACTGACACATCTACCAAAACAGAAAATTTGGGAAGCCAGAGGATGTTGTAAGCCACAGCTCACAGCACGGCAAGAAAATGAGAGCCTTCCCTCCATTAGCACTGAAGGCACAAGTCTAAACCGTGACAGAAAATGTAAAAAAGGGAACAATTTAATTAAGAAAAAAGAAATAAAGTCACATGAAAACAGCACTTGGACTCCAGAAAGAAGCAGCGAGAAAGGCTAAATTCAAGACAGTAAAACAACTCTGCAAGCCAAGAAATCAGAAGGACCTCCAGTAAACTGTACAAGAGGGAGTATCCTGGAAATATTTCAAACCCAAGGAAACTATTCAGACAGAATTCCCCTTGTGTGCTGGCACGGCTCTGAGGGACTGACAAAAGGCGGGAAAAGGCATCCTTGCTCAGAAGAGGCTGCCGGCACCCACTAAGAACATGCTCCTGAGAAGATCAGTGACAGTTAAAACCGTGCCAGTCAAAACCAGAATATTGATTTTGGGAAGTCTAACTTCTCCCACTGCTCTTGGGAGTACAAGGAAATAAACATTTGATCTCCTTAATGCATACAGTAAGGTATCCTGGCTAACATGGTGATAAGCCCATTTTTTCCTTGAAGTTTATACTTCCTGTGAGCATCAATACTGTGATTTGTTCTGGCGCTCCTTCTGGCATAACACAGTTAAAACTCCTATGTGTAGCTGTACGGCAAAAAAGGATTTGGTCTGGAATAAATGAAGAACAACCTTGAAGGTGTTTAAAAAAAAAATAAATCTGGGATGAGTTAAGATTAAAAGATCAGAAACATTACAATTTGGAAAGTATTTTCCCACTTTGTTAGATACCCAAGATCCACACGCAGTCCATTTCAAAGTGTCAAACCTGCTGACAATCCCTGGTTTAATACTATCCCCAACTAAGCATTTATTTTCATCTCTGTTGTCATTTTTCCACTAATCCAGTAGTGTCTGATCTGAGTGTTTGTCATTGATCTTCTTGCTCTCTGCTGTGACACGTTGGCTTGTATTCCTCTAATCCACTGAATACGAATTGAGCACAAACTCAAGAGAATTGCTTTTAAAAGTGGTGCCTGTTAAATATTTTAAGGTCTCATCTGGGCAATCATGCTGAATGTGCCAGCTCCTCCTCAGCCAGCATACACTGAATGAAGCCTGTTACTGATCCCAAGTCACAGGTTTCTGTTTGACTTCGCTGCTTCACCTACTCACGACAGCAGCACCGCTCGCACCCGCCAGTCACCCACGCCGGCGTAAGCAGAGAGCACCCAGCCAGCCACAAAAGCCAGCCCACGGCATTTGAATCTTTCACTACGGTACTGCCAGAAATAGGACCCGAATATCGCTAAGCATCACAATAGCATGAAATCTTTCGGAGAGGATCACCTGTGCTTTTCAAGGGAGGCGGCTTGGTGCAGGAAGGAGGAATTTCTCCTGATCTCCACGGGAAAAGCACAGGGCTCCCTTCGGAGCCTTCCTTTCAGGGTGAAAGCTGCACTGCAAGTTGGCACGAGATGTTCTCCGCATCCAGCACAACCCTGCCCTTCTCTCTCAGATTCCTCCTAGGATCCGCAACTCTCCTCAGCTTCCCCGTCTTCCCAAACACACATATGTTGCCTGCAAGAGGCAGAGGCACTACTGGTGAGAGGATGGGAAAGGAAAGGAGGGAGAGGCCTTGCAAGCAGCATTGCTCCATCCAAATGAAGAAGTGGCATGGGGAGATGGTGGGTAGACCCAGGCTCAAGAGAACATGACACAAAACTGGAATGACAGATGTACCCACATTGTGGCAGCTGTTTCCATAACGAGTTCGTATCATTGTGACATATCACATATGTTCAGATTCAGAACTTCTGCTTGTAGTCTTGCTTTGTGAATCAAAAAAAACCAAGGCACAGGTGAAGAGCTACCATTTGCAGACAGTATATAACAAATTATTAATGCTAACATGAAAAAAGGGGAATTAATCTCACCCCAAAGCCAAAACAAATTGAAGAGCATTCCTCCTGCCCAAAGAAGCACGTTCACCCCTGAGAGAAAAGGATGCTGTAAATATTCTAATTTTCAGTCCCAGGCTCTCATAAAGAGCTGACCATGACTGGTGCCCTGTGTCCTTCTGAATCCATACTGCAGAGCCAGGCCTTGCTAACCTTCTACATTTCAGCATGATACACTTATTACTTTGTCTTCTCGATGGAAACATCTCTACCACACTATGGATTAGAGATTATTGGATTAAGCAAGCAATGTTCACTAAAACATTTCAGGATACCCAGCTCTCCTGCACCAGTCTGTTTAGCAGCATTAGTTGATAGCTCAAAATGTAATTTGATACGCTTTCAAAACTACAATGGATATGATACTGTTTGTGCCAGGCCAATGGTTTCCCTGTCAAACTCAGAAATAAAATGCGCTTTAGAGAAGAGGATAATCCTTTGCTATTTTTAATTTGAACCTCAGTTTGTGAACTGAAGGATAAGATATCATTAAACTGTTAATGTTTATAGAGTGCTTTGAGAATAACAATGTGTTTAGATGAGAGACAGCACATTAGGATGCTTTCATTTGTATTAAATCTGTTAGAAACTGCCTATTCATGTAAATTATTTAATTTAATTTCTCAGATTTCGCAAGGAGCTGACTCTTCTTCTTTCCAATACTCATCTCAAAACTCTGAGTAAGAGATTTTGTCCCCAAGATTACACCGTTTTTTGCCATCCCTCCAAGATTCTGATATCTTGGACCTGAAATCTAGGACCTCTGTATGTTTGGGTTGGGTTTTTTTTATCTCGACATGTTCTTGCTGTGTGGCTTTAGTTACACATGGCAGTGCATGTACGTACACATATGTACAGACACACATAAGTGAGAGCTGGTTTTCATCAAAAATGAATATAGAATCCTATGTCAGCTAAAACGACATTTAACCTTAAGAGTATTTAAATTTAAAATAAATCTACATCTCTCACATAGCATACCAGCTCCTTGTTGGTAAGCCAGCTGCTCCCACCTGTCTTGACATCACATTCTGCTCTGGGCTCACCACCTCACCAGACTTTTCAGAGCAGCTGGCCCTCACTGCTCCCCCACAAGCTGTTCGTCTTGTGCTATGGCCTGAAGTAGTGACAGCTTCCCCAGAGAAACTGGCCCTGTGGTACATTGCCTCTTACGGAGCACAGAGGTTCCCTGCACCACAGGTTACCCTCAGCCTGAAATCCCACTGGAGCTGCTCGCGGGATTTGGGTATGGCTGACCCCTCATTCGAGCCTGATCTGGATACAGACACCATGTTCCCTGCCTGCCTGTCTTACAGACAGCTCCCCGGACATCTCCTCTAATGCCATGAGTAACGCTACTGGTCCATGCTGCCAGCGCCACTATGCTGCGTGACTAATGCTCATCTTTAGGTCAAGTAACCCTGCCCACCCCAGGGAGAGCGCAGCACAACGGAAGGTAACGCACGAGCAGTATCAGTGTATTGATGTGCTCACGCGGTGACTATCAGCCAAACAGGAGCCAGCAGTAAATTGTCTGCTTAAAAGCTGCTCCCCAGGGAAAGGAGGGGCAGGCCCTCGCTCTTAGCTTTCCTCACCACAGCTCTTACCAGCAACTGAGCTGGCCTCAGACTCGGCAAGCTGAACTCTGTAACTCAGCCCATGCTCCCAGAACAGGGGAATGCACTCAAGCTATTTTTGTGTATCCCGTGCAGAAAGGGGACATCCTATGACTGCTTTTGACATGAAATTAAACTCTACAGGTACATTCCGTACACCGTGAAATCTGCCCGCAGCTTGAGTACTGTGTTCAGTTTTGCGCTCCTCACTACAAGAAAGACATTGAGGTGCTTGAGTGTGTCCAGAGAAGGGCAACGAAGCTGGTGAGGGGTCTGGAGCACAAGTCTTATGAGGAGCAGCTGAGAGAGTTGGGATTGTTTAGCCTGGAGAAGAGAAGGTTGACGGGAGACCTTATCACTCTCTACAACTACCTGAAAGGAGGGTATAGCAAGGTGGGGGTCAGTCTCTTCTCCCAAGTAACAAGCAATAGGACAAGAGCAAATGGCCTCAAGTTGTGCCAGGGGAGGTTTAGGTTGGATATTAGGAAAAACTTCTTTACCGAAAGGGTTATCAGGCATTGGAACAGGCTGCCCAGGGAGGTGGTGGAATTGCCATCCCTGGAGGTATTTAAAAGACGGGCAGACGTGGTGCTGAGGGACATGGTTTAGGGGTGGTTTTGGCATAGGTTGATGGTTGGACTCGATGA
>VZSF01006081.1:175384-201787 GCA_013398295.1 Chionis minor | reverse complement strand
GGCGGCGCGT
This sequence comes from Chionis minor, assembly GCA_013398295.1. Classification (NCBI taxonomy): domain Eukaryota; kingdom Metazoa; phylum Chordata; class Aves; order Charadriiformes; family Chionidae; genus Chionis; species Chionis minor. The sequence continues at coordinate 201,777 of VZSF01006081.1, read as the reverse complement.
GTGGCTCGGCGGCGGTGGCGGCCCCGGCGGCGGTGAGGGAGCATGGCCGCCCCCGGGTCGGAGAAGAGCAGCAAGAAGAAGACGGAGAAGAAGCTCGCCGCCCGCGAGGAGGCCAAGCTGCTGGCCAGCTTCATGGGGGTGATGAACACCATGCGCAAGCAGGTACGGCCCGGCGCCCCCGCCCCCCCCTGGCGGCCTGTGGAGGCGCGGCGGCGGCCGAGCCCCCGCGGTTGGGGCGTTCGCGGGGCCGTTTCCAAACGGGACCCCCAGGGGGGCCGGGGGTGCTGAATTTTGACCGGGAGCTCGTCTCCCGGCGAAGGGGCGCCAGAGGGGCGGCTGGGGCCGGGGCTCGGCTTCGCTGGTCGCGTTCTCTTCCCCGCTTGGCCCCCGCACTGAGAAGGCGGTGGCAGCGCAGGGGGCGGCGGGTGGCCTCGTCCTCCCCGATTCGGACCTTTTGGGCTCCTCAGCTTCCTGGGCCGATAGTCTAATGGTTATTAAAGATGACTCTACTGGTAGAGCAAGACTGATAACCAAAATTGGACAATATAAGTGTGTTTCAGTTGAGCTGTCCAAGCAGAAAGAAATGCTGATTTTTAATTATGGGGTTTTTTTCCTTAAAAAGCTTAAACTGCTGGTACAAGAGCAGAAAGATAATCTATGTAACTCCTTGCATATGAAGAAACCTTCCTCCTCCTCCTTGGAGCTGGCTTGATTGTGGTACTGTGGTTTGTTTAAAAACAGCGACGTTGAGCCAGAATTAAAGCTGCCTCTGAAGCCAGCTGTTCCAAAAACACTTGGGGGGCTTCATACTTGGCACTGTCACGTGTTGTGCCTTCCAGGGTTTAGTTACTTGTCTCCCAGTGTTAGCCTTGCCAAAGGCTCAGTCCAGCTTTTAATGCTGTGTCCTGGCCTGGCGAGTGATATCGGGTGTTGATTGTGCTTTTGTCCAGCACTTCAGCACTGTTCTTCTCTCACTAATACACAGTCAGCTGTGTTGTCTGCACAAAACATTTCCTGCAGCCAGGCTCCTAGGTATGAAAAACCAGACTGGTTTCAATGACTTCAGGTAGTGGAGTTGAGACTGAAAGCCAAAGACCTACTTTTGCCATGTAGCCTTTGTTTCTGTTCTTCTTGGGTAAACGTATTGCAAGATGAGGCCGAGTTCATCGCTGTTTAGCTCCTGCCTCTGTCACTGTTGACAAGGGGATGCCAGATGCCGTTATGCTTTGTAGACAGAGAGATAGAGGAAATATTGCCCTCCTTTGGATGCCTGTGCAGCCCCTACCACAGGGAAATGACAGTGTTCTACTGTGTCACTACACTGTGCGGCACCACGTTGTTGTTCTGTGTAAGTATAGTACTATTCAGGATAGTAGAGGGCCAGCTCTCATCTAGTTATGAGTTACTCTAAACAGGGAGGCAGAGGATCAGGATTAAGTACTGTGAAATCTGTGTGTACTTCCGAATCAAACTTCAAAATCTGTTATGGCCAGAGAGGCGCAACTCTCAATTTTGCCTGCTATCAGAGTTTCCCAGAAACTTCTAATCCGACCTCAGGTGGCGACTTTGCATATCCCACCCAGTGCTGACCACTCCAGAAATTCTTGCATAGTTCATGACAGTCATGTGTCTTTTAGGAGGTGTTTGTGACAGGAGGTTGATTGTTACTGGGGGGGCAGGAGGAGATGTGATTATATAGGATAAAATTTGGAAGTCAGCAGGAGCCAGAGGAAAATATACTAGTTCAGCTGATTAGTTTTGCTAAAGTTTAAGGAGATTTATAGGTAGCTCTTTCTTCTTGTATTTTGGTAAGTCAAGAACTATGCTGTGGTTATAAAACCTAAACGTGATATGAGTTAAAGATTTCCTGTGATGGAAATAGCCACATGCATGTGGAGCACTAGCTATTTATCTGCATGAGTTTAATGCTGTAGGAAAATGGGCCAACTGGAAAGTGCAGCTAATTTTAAAGAGGCTGCTTTTGTGTGTGCTGGGATCTAGAGGCAGCCTTCAGGAGTGTGGGAGTTTAAACTATGGACATACCTGCACTTGCTACTGGTAAGAAGTTGGGGGCGAATATGTTTAGTGCATGGAGGATTAATTGCTCGTCTCCAACATGAGATGGCCCACGTCTTTGTGGTTTTTACAGAGTTGTTTGACAGCACGTGCATAAGTCAGCTGAGTCAGCGTTGCAGCTGAGTGGAGGTGAGCCAAGAGTGAAGTAATTGAGAATGAAGCTGGGACAGAGTTGCAAGGTGTTGCTGAACCCGCTGTTTGGAAGATGAAGCAGCCTAATGCAAGCTGACGCTCGGGTGTGTCCTTTGGTTGATGTAACACCAGTCATCTCTTGCCTCATTGAGACGACTCAGTGACACTGATGGGTCCTTTTGGAAAGAAGCACAGAAATCCTCAGAAGAGCAGTAGTTGCAATGGAGCAGTCACACCCAGAAACATCCCAGGGAAAGAAATAAAAATTATGGTCTCTTGTGGTTGACAAGTATTTTTTCCCCACACCTAGGGAGGCCTTAGAATATCAGAGGTGCTTCAAAGGCTGAGCTGAGGCACTAAAAGTATCTTAGAAATGCAAGATGAAGGTCAAGCAGCAGTTGCAAGTCTTAGCAAAGCTTGGCCACAGGATTTTATAGTATCTTGTACTGCTAGTTTCCGAGACTTATTTTGGTGAACCAGATATGCTAGGAATTTCAGCTTTAAAGGGTTTCCTCTGAAACTTTTCTCAAATGGTCTCTTTTTGTTGTTTCAATCCTGAATGGTTCAAAGCTACAGATCTACAAAGGAAGCCGTATGTCACCCCCCAACTAAATTCTAATTAAAACGTTTTTTCAAAAATGTGTGTTTTGTCCAACGCATGCTTCTGAGTATCCTTTCCTTCAAGAAACAAAAAAACCAGGTTTATTTGAAGGGGCTGGATATGTGGATTATCAGCCTTGTTAGGTGTGCCCTAGATAATATTGTCTGTACGTGGAAAACATTCTCATGCTGTTCTAAGCAAGTAGATATTTCACACAGTCAAAATGCTCTTTTCTGGGGTTAGTATTGGGATGGGTATAGGTAGGTGTTTCTGAAAGTAGTTCTGTGAACTTAAGGTAGTAGCTGAAAATAAATTCCTGTTTTTAGGAAGCAGTGCTTCTCAGGTTTTCTTAATAAAGAGGATGATGTAATAAACTGTAGTATGGTGTGCGTTTATTTCAGTCAGTATGTTCTTAGAAAGGATACCATTTGAGAATCTACTCAAATTAGGTATTTTTACCCCAGTCCCTTACTGTCCTCTCATGTCCCCTGACAACTTTATAAGTACTGCCACTTTCCTTTCTCCTTCTAGTGCATGACAGTTCACATGTAGGGGAGAAACTAACTGCTTATATATAAGTAACAAACAAATAAGAAATAAAAATATTTCTGTTTGTCTGAAAGTTAGTTCATCAGGTGTGACCAGTCAAACCCTTCCACAGAAGTGGTATTTTGGGGATACATTTTCTTAAAAATGTTCAATTGAGTGCTTTGAACTTGTTCACTGTACCCATAGCTGGGCAATATGACAGCAGTCTTCAGATACGAGGTTTTTATGAATTTTTTTGAAAGTAGCAGCTGAGTGGAGAAGAGCCACTGGTGGATGAAAAAGGTGAAATGTAAATTCAGCCCCTGCTAGATGCTGCAGAGCCTGTGTTATTGGAGGCTGATGTAAATGCCACAGGAAAAACTTTTAATCAGATTTCATATGTTATTTGTGACCACCCTTAAGGTACTAGTTCACAGGCAAACTGAACTTTGCTAGTTCTCCAGGTTATTGAACTTAACTTTGACTTTCAGAAAATCTTTTTATTACATAATACTCTTGTGTGGATTAAGAAAAGCAATGAATTTCCATAAGCTGTTTTTAAAGAAACATTGTTGAAAGATTTTAAAAAATTCTGATCTTTGTGGTTTTTGTCTGTTTTTCCTCTGATTTAGAAAACGCTGTGTGATGTCATTCTTATGGTTCAAGAAAGAAAGATCCCAGCTCACCGTGTTGTCCTCGCTTCAGCCAGTCATTTTTTTAACTTGATGTTTACTAGTAAGTCTTTTCAAAACTGATTGATTATAAGCTTTTGTGATGATATCCTGTTAGACTTGTGGCTGACAAGGTGTTTATTTTATTTGATTAATTTCAGGGATAAGTATGTGAAGATTTATTCATTTTCTGTTGTTTTTCCATTCGTGTCAGTTCACCTTTCCCCTCATTTTCCCTTTAACTCTTTAATTGAGTATTACTTTGTATGTAAGCTCTCTTACTAACTGGGGCCTATACACTGTATTAGAGTTGGTCCCCCTCCCTTAACCTGAAAATTGGGAGTTTTTACTCCCATGACAGAATTTGGCTTGCCGCGTTGCTTCCCACCATTAGGTACTTCCACATATAAAACAGGCTTTCAGAAGCATAAATGTTCTTGCATTTATGCTATCTTTACAAATTACGCAGTGTATCTTACTTTTATATGCCTTGCCCATGAATTGTAAAGTGACTGTGCTATAAAACACACATTAAAGTCAAGTAGAAGTAAAATAACCATGCTTTCCAGTGGTCAGCTTGTAACCGTCAGTGGGCAAACTGTGCTGTGTCTGGCTGTGGGGAGCTCAGAGCTGTCTCTATTGTTATTGGCTTGAATGTGGAAATAGCTTTTGACAGTGGAGCGTTTCCTGGTTTTGGTAATGCTAGCTTAGCAGGCTGCAGTGCAGTCAACAGCATCTATAACCTTTTCTATTTAATGCAGTTTATCATAATTTACATATTACAAGCATATGCGCACACCAGTTACCTGTTTGTCCCACTGCCTCCTTTCTTTCCTGACTTGCATTAGTAATCCTGGGAAAACAGCAATCAACTGTATGCAGTTTTCAGCAGGTTCCCACTTTGTATAATCACTTTATTTTCTACTGCTTGCAAAATGTACAATAACTAGAGTGGCTTATTGATGTAGTTTGTCTCTTAATCTATTTGCAGCAAATATGCTTGAATCAAAGTCCTTTGAAGTGGAGCTAAAAGATGCAGAACCTGACATTATTGAACAGCTTGTGGAGTTTGCTTATACTGCAAGGTAGTTTTGTTTTTTAAAGCTGACACTTCTTCTAGGAAGCCTGCCAGTTATAAATGATAAAATCTTAAAATAATGTTTTTATGATTCATCAGTTTTGTTACCCTTACAATTCCTTACTTTGTTTAAAGCCTTATGTGACTAGACCTGCTATCCTTCTTCCCTTTTCCTTCTTATTTAATCAGTAGGAAGCTCAACAGCCTAAAGAGAGCGGTAGTTGTCTCCAGAAAGCAATTCAAAGCACTTCAAGCTTTTGACTTCAGTGTTGGAGTCAAATGATATTTTCCCTCGTTCTGAAATTCAGGCCCTTATAGATATGAGTAAGGTTTCTCTTTATTGCCATGATAGCTATTGCACAGAACCATTTCCAGGAGTTATACCTTCATCTCAGGACAGGCGGGGTGGTAACTGTTTTCTGAACAGCTTTTCCCTCCTGTCTCAGGTTGTTAGTGAGTGGGGTTTGGTTTTGTTTTTAAACAGAGCTTGTGCAGATGTAAGCAGTGCTTCTTAATCAGCTATTGTGACCGATGGATGGCAGGTCTTTCATCTTTGTACTAATAGGATTAAGTCTCCTGAGGAAGGGTTTTGACTTTTTTTGAGAGAAATCTTGTACAGTCCATCAGTGGCAAGGGACAGTCAGTGTCAGTGTTCCCAGCTGTATGGTTGCCTCCCTTGGTGCGCAAGCCCTCGGGTGTGGGCTCTGTAACTTCTCTTGAAGCACTGCCAGACTGGTGGTGCTGCTCGTGCACTCTGGGCAGATCAGCCAGAGCAGTCTTGACAATGAGTTTAGACAGATTTTGCTGATGCCTGTTTGGGAGTAGGAGACTGCCAAACAAAGGTTCTGTTCGTTTTCTGGCTTGTTAAAGTAGCTAATCGCACAAGTCAGAGCAATAGTATGGTACTGCAGAGGGCCTGTGTTAAAGGCTTACTCTTCAGAATCCAGGACTGTCTACTCTTTGCCCTTCTTCAGCAAAGTAGAGCAAATGAGAGCAATTTGGAAAAATCGTGAAGGGAGGTTGCATCTTCAGACTGTGTGCGGAAGATTCTTGGGTAAATAGCAGGGAAATAATTTTGCCATTTATGTGGATTGGTGTAAGTTGGCTTTTTTTTTTTTTTACTACAACAAAGTAGGTCATTTTAGTGATGCTGATTTTACACCTTCTGTTTTGCAGAATCTCAGTTAACAGCAATAATGTCCAGTCTTTACTAGATGCAGCAAACCAATATCAAATTGAACCTGTGAAAAAAATGTGTGTGGATTTTTTAAAAGAACAAGTTGATGCTTCCAACTGTCTTGGTAAGAGAAATGCATAATTAAATTTACTGTTTATTTTTGAACTTTGCTGTTTCTGAAAAATAGATAGTATTGTCTGAAAGACAGTAATACTTGGCTAAATCCAGGCATGCAAAAGTAATTTTGCTCTGAATCTGAACTGTTGTCCCTTGCCATAGACAAAACAATCTGGTGGTAGTTTTGCCAGTGTCACGGTCCACTGACTGTGTTGGGTTTCATCCCAGCTTGGCAGCACCCTGTATCTTCTTGTTTGTTAGAGCACCTCGGCTGTTTAGTAAGGCGGAGCTTTCAGTTGTTACTGTAGTTGGAGACAGAATTTGACAGAGTTGTAACTTCTACAAAACTAGCATATCTTCTGAAAGTATGAACAAGATAAGTTAAGCTTACATTTGTTTTTAGTTGCTCTTAATTTTGATTGAAATCCACGAATGTAATTTGGGCAGGTTCAATATCTAATAAGTTCTGTAGCCCTAATGTGAACTCAGTGTTACAGAAAAGGTGAACAAGTAGAACTAAATGCTTTTTCATGCTTGAGATTTGGTGCACTTTATTTAATCAGATAGTAAAGATAAACCTGTTCATAGAGCTTCTTCCTGACGTTTGTCATGTAATTCTCCTAGTAACATCTCAGTCATGTTATAGATGTTTATAATATCAATGGAAATGTTTTGCAGAGTATCTGAACTATAATGATTCAACTGACACTTTAGTGCAGTACAGCTGTAGCTCTGAAACAACTACTGGAAGAAAGACATTACTTTTTAAGGAAAATGCCACTTATGCTTGCTTTGAGGCATGTTCCCTTCTCTGGTTTTTGTTAACTAGAAAATTAATTATGGTCTCTAACACTTGCATAATTCGCTAATTTATAGCAAGAAGGGAGATAAAGATTAAATCAGTTTTTCCTCAAGAAAGACATTGTTTACAAGTTGAAATGTGTTCTGTGCAGACTCATAGGCAAGTCCACAGTTGAAACTCTGTCCAGAGGTCATACACTTGGCTTTTATCTTTCTAGTTTGCATTTTCCTACTTTAAGCAGCTCAGGCTAGTTGCAGCCCGTTACTTGGTGAGTTGCTTCTACCTCACTTGTCATGTCCTCTGTACAAGGAGGAGGAAGGCTTAGCACGATGAGCAACAGTTGCTGCTGAAAAGCTCCGTGCTTACCTGGTTTCTAATAGGAAGGCTGGAAATGGTGCTTCTCAGTAGCAGTTGTTATTTATACCTTTATGCAAATCTGCCTTTGCAGCAGCATCAACTTGACCTTTTTGTGTTGGTCTGCAGCTGATTGTGCTACCTGTATAGAAAAGTCCCAGTTCACTGTGACTCTTGAAGGAACTTTGGCTTGGTTGGTGACTGCTGCTGGATAAGCAAGTCAGGGGTGGTTATAAAACCCAGATCAGTTTCTCAAGCTGTTCTGGTCAGACTTTGTTATTGTGATATGGCTGAGACCTGGTTAAGGTAGTGTTAATCTGCTTGGTAATGGGCAAAGAAATGGTGCTGAAGAGATAATTAATGCAGCAAGTGCTTGCAGATCTGACTCTTCAGTGAGTTCGGTGGGGATAGGAATCAGCAGCTTGAGCTTATCCTAGTTTGTCTTGAGTTGCAGGCAAGTTATGACAGCAGGTGTTTTAGACGGGGGGGAAAAAAAAGGTGTCATGGTAATAAATATTGGGGTTGCAAGTAGCACTACATTACAGTAATTTTATTCTATTTTAATATATTAAAGGTAATTGCAGTTTAACTTTGGAAGGTTTTTTCCTTAATTTTTCCTTCATAGGTATAAGTGTGTTAGCAGAATGTCTAGACTGTCCAGAACTGAAAGCCACTGCAGATGACTTTATCCATCAGCATTTTACTGAAGTTTACAAGACAGATGAGTTTCTTCAGCTTGATGTTAAGCGTGTGACACATCTCTTGAACCAAGATACGTTGACAGTGAGGGCAGAAGACCAGGTGAGATCCCTGTTTTCGTACCAGCTAAGATCATTGAACTTCACTTTTTTTGAGAACTGGATTAAGGTATCTCACTTCTGATACTCCTACAGAACATGATGCACATAGTGCTTGCTAAATTGTAGACTAAAAGGTGCATCCTAGCTTGGTCAAAACCAAATATTAGTGAATATCCATGTTTCAGGTGTGGGTTATTGTATGTGTTGTTACAGCAAACTAGGAAAAAGAGGTCATAAACAGAATAAGCAAAACAATTTTCTTCATTGAGATAGCTATAGGGCTTCTAATTCCATAGTATATGAACTGAATTAAATTTGATGTACTATAGCAGTTGCTCCTAGACTGGGTTCATGAGCTATCGGTGAAAGTGAACTACTTCAAAGCAGTAAGCAAACTGCACCTTAATGGCTGCTTGTCTCTACCTGAGTTACGGCCTCAGCCCGTTTCAGAGAGGAGTTTCTTCTGATGGGAAATGTATACATACCGAAGTTAAGCTTGGGCAGCTGAGGGACTTGGAAGCAAGATGAACAAAACACTAAAGCTAGATGCATTGACAGTGATGGATTGATGGAAGGCCCTTATTCAGGGAATGGACACAAAATTTAGGTGGCTGAAAGGAGTCTGGAGTTTGATGCAATTAAAAGTTGTAACCTGTGGTAGAAACGACGTTCACAGCTGTCCCATTTGGAAAGCTTGATTCAGCTTAGGGCATAGCCCTGAATGCTTGTTCACCAGCTTGTTCTTCCCACTGCAGGAAAACAGGCAGAGTACAGATATGTCTGCACTGCAGCCCAAAGAGGCGATTGCAGAATGGTTGTAGCTGCTGGGTACTTCTTGTAGCTTTTCAGTCAAATCAATTGAAACCGTACTGAAATCTTGTCTTTCTAGCTATGCTGCTCTGGTGCTTGAACTAGGTAATTTAAGTTTGTTTGGGTATGTCATCATGAGTTGACTCATACCTTTGAAATGCAACAGAGGGATTTCGTAGTCAAGAAGGTATGTGTATCGACTTAGATAGAAATGGATGTTTTCCTGACTCTGAAGTATAGCTTTCATAGAATTAATGCGTTTTCTTCAATATATCTCTTGCAGTAAAAAGCTTCAATGCAAGTAAGAATTACTAAGAGTGGGGGATAATATCAAGTGACCTGAATATGATAGGTGGCTAGTTATAAGTATAAATATGAGTTTATAAATACGTCACAGTTCAGCATTCTTGTCGTGTGCTCTGAAAAGTTCAGGTCACAGGGTAACATTCTCAAAGCTGGAAGTGTTGTTTAGCTTGCAGCCAAAATGACACTTTGGAATTTACAGTCTTAAAGTTCTGTTGGTAAGGTATTGGCATGCTTTAACTTGGCAGCAGTGGTAGAAATCTTGTGTAGGCAGCATGGCATGATTAAAATACCTTTAGGAAAGTGGCAGTGTCGAATATGAAACTGCCGGTGATACTAAAGGAATCTTACTTCTCAGGAGTGCTGCTGGAAAGTTTACGTTATACTCTAACTTTTATAATGGGGTAAAGCATATTTACATTTAGCAAAGAAAGGAAGGTAGCTTTAATTACTAGCTGGTCTATTTTTTCCTGTATGCAAGTAATGTTTCTGTTGATGAAGGGATATGATGTTCCTGTCCCAGTCATTCTGTTAAATTTCCTTAGCTGATGGAACTGAGTCTTAAGTATTTTTTTTTCTTTCTTTACTCCCTTGCTCCCTAATCATTTTGCAGAGTTACGGCTGAGGTGGTTTAGCAGTCCTTCTGAGTAACTCTAATTCTGCCATTAAATATTCTTCCACGTTATATCTTAGTCACTCTCTGCTGCTCACTGTGATCATCAGTTGCAGCTACAGGAGTGGGTATTGGCTGTGCTATCGCATGTGAGGATGTTTGTGCTGACTCTGAAGTGGCAGCATAGTAGATAAGCTTGCTATGTCTGAGAGCAGCATTGAAGTATCTTAGTACATAGTTAATATTGGATTTTCATTCCTTTCTGACCCAGAGGACAATCATAAATAGAGTAGATTTCTTGGTTACCTTCCCTGTTCTGTCTTCCCCTAAGAAACCTCATTATCTTTTCCTGTAAAGAGGAGATAAGAGAGGAGGCGCTCTGAATGGTAAATTTACAGCAGTCTGCAGCTAAAAAGTTTAACTTAAATGTTCCCCTAAGATACAACAGTAGTAATATATTTGGATCCTCAATGCTATGATTTGGTAACAGTAGCAGTTTGTCGGCTCAGGAGACTATACCAAATAGAAGCTGTTTAGAAGAAGTATTACCTGTGTTTGTGACATGGAACTCAAAGCATATTAGTCTCAACCTGGTACAGGGGTTCCCCACTTTAATGTGAATTGCAGATCCATGCTTCCCATGTGGAGAACAAGAGAAAAAAAAACAAACCAAAAACCCTGCAATACTACTTCTGCTGTTCAGCCTTTTTTTTAAGTTTGTAGATGGGTTTTATTCTGTGGTTGTGCGTTTGTTTTACTTCATGTCTGAGCATTGTCTTCTTTCTTTTTTCTTTTTTGGTGTTTTGTTGGTGGCTTTGTTGAGGGGTGGTTTTGGGGTTTTTTGGTTTGGTGGTTTTTGGAAGATGGTGATGGATCCCCACATACTAAGCTGTTTGTACAAGTTAACCTCCAACAGGCCAAAGAATCAATTTGGAGCATTAAGATTTTGTTATTTGTCTTACTGTGTTGTGATGAACCTTATCCTTTTCTTTCCTTCTCCCTTGTTTAAGGTTTATGATGCAGCAGTCAGATGGCTGAAGTATGATGAGCCAAATCGCCAGCCATACATGGTTGACATTCTTGCTAAAGTTCGATTTCCTCTTATATCAAAGAACTTCTTAAGTAAAACAGTTCAGGCTGAACCACTCATTCAGGATAACCCAGAATGCCTTAAAATGGTGATCAGTAAGTTGACCTCTAGCTAAAGTCTTTAATGTTCTGTATAATTAAAAACTGCTGTGGAATTTTTTAAAATTTTTTGCTTTAAAATGCTCTTACAACATTTTCCCATTAAATTCATCTGACTGTTCCCTCTAGGATGCTGTGTTTAGCTGAAGTTGGATTAGCAGATTATCATGTAAATAAAACCCATTTTATGTAACAGAGTGTGACTTTCATTTCTTTTCTCCTAGCAAATGACATGAACTCCATGATGAGTAATGGAATGGAGATTTTGTCAATGAGTCGTTAGGGTCATTGGAAGTGTTAGTGTGCCTTTGGGAGAGGCTAGTAACTTCAATATTGTTCATGTTCATATGTGAATTAATAAAATATTTCACTTAAAAATTTTGAATATTACAAGCTTTCCTGAGCAAATTGGAATGTTAGGCATATGTTGCGCTATTTTCCTCTCTTAGATATAGTGACCGTTGAGCCTACAGACAGTTGCATTCTCAGGGTGCAGATGAGATAGGGAACAAGCTTCACTTTTGTTTCCAGGCACCATTTGTGAAATTTTACCATGTAAGGAAGAAAAACCTAGATGCTGATGAGTAGGAGGAAATAGTTTAATTTCAGTAGCAGTTAAACAGTTGGCTTCATTTTAGTGTAGATCTAAAAAATAGTGTGCAACTATTTTCCTTCGGTCAATGAGCAAGAGTCAAGTTAACCTGTATGTTGGTAAGTACTTGCTGACCATCGACATCTCAGTCATACTTCTTGTGTGACGTGGAGTTGGGTGCATTGTTTAAGAAATAAGGATTTTTGTTTGGCTGGTTTTAGTGGCTTGTAATGGCATTAATATTTTTGTGTTCTTTTAAATGTTTCTTAGGAGAACGCTTATTTTCTTGTACCAATTGTAATTAATATTTTGCATTGTCAGGCTAAAAACAAAAGTGAGGGGTTTTCATGAGGTACTGGAGATGCCTTCCTTATTAATCAGAAATTGGGGGGTGAGGAGGCAGACGTGGTTGACTCTTCATTGCATTCAAGTCCCCGAGTCCCTGCTTTTAATGTTAGTGTTGTCCTTTTTAGGCTCCCAGTTCTCCTGTTCCTTTTCTTGGGGTGTGCTTCCTGTTGCCTGTTTCAATGCAACAGATTCAGTTGCTTGTTAATATCAGCTAAATGAGCTGATGAATAAGTTAGTATATAACATGAGTCCATATCCGTGTGCTGTTTTCACATGAAGCAGGCAATTTGAAATAGGGTGTAAATCTGGATGTATGCTCCCATCCTTGAGTGCTGCTGTGCATTCTTCCCTTTTAAATCAAAGCTGTATAAGTGTAATGTAGAAACTTGTTTTCCCCCTTTTCCCTCCACTCCCTTCCATCCCTGCCTCTGAAACATCCCTTTCCATGGTTGAGCTACACTGGTTCTGCAAGAGTTGTTGTCTTCCTTCTAGGTGGGATGCGATACCATCTACTGTCCCCAGAAGACAGAGAAGAGTTAGTGGAAGGTACGCGGCCAAGAAGAAAAAAACATGATTATCGCATTGCTTTGTTTGGAGGCTCACAGCCCCAGTCCTGCAGATATTTTAATCCAAAGGTAATCGTTACCTCAGAATGCATTAAGATTCACTGTTTGTAATCTTACCCATTTTATTTGCTGATGGTATTAACTAAGACATAATGATCTACAAAACATTATTAGGAAGGTTGTATTCCCTGCCTCTTGGGCATACAGTTGGAAGAGTATGGTTAATTAGGTATTTTCAGATCTGTGTACCTAGATGTAATATTTTGTTTGGAATAGAATTATTATGTGTTTGTTTATTGGCAGTATTAGATACGGAGTTCTGATAAGTCCATCTGAGTTGAGAATTGATTGGTATGTGCATCCCACAGCTGGAAGTAACTCACCGAAACATCAAGCAATTAGTTAGGAATATATGAAAGTCTGTATGCATGTGCATGCATGTATGTGTTCAGAGAATAATTCAAAGCAATTCTTTTAGCACAAGTTAAATTATTGGCTTATATGTTAGCGTAGAACACAGCTTTAGACTGCAAGGTGGCTTTTCAGTGCTTTTATTACAAATATGCAACCACTTCTAAATCCCAGTGTTCACAATTTTGTTTGTTCTTAAGAGTATGTAAGGAGAAGAATTGGGAGCTAAGTACTACGTAAATGGAAAAGAGTGAGTTTCTACAACAAAAAACTTAGAGATGGCCAATTTATAGCAAGCAACCTTTGCCTGAAATTTGTTTCCATGTTTCCTTAATAAAATCAAGCCACAGGAATGGTATATATTTCAGTTATGCAGACTAGATGGTCTAGAAACATCACTGCATACAGAAGGGTTATCCATACTCTGTTTTACCAGGCAAGCACGTGCAGTAATACAGAAAAAAGTTGCTACATAAACATCAGGGCTCTCAGAGTTATGAGATCACGTACATGTAATATTTTGTTGCAGAAGTTCTGGGTGTTCTAACTCAGCATATTAAATGCTTGTTAGAATTTCACACAGTTTTGACTATAAAGTTCACACAGATAACACACAACGTGAGCCCTGTCAAATCTAATTGAGAATGAATGAGACCTTGGGATGTGTTTTGAACTCATCATTCACATTCCCTTCAGTAAGGTAAAATTGAAGCCGCCGCCTTTGAGCGCCGCTCAAATCTGGGGGGAGGGAGGGAAACCTACCAGCCTTGCTGACCTGCTTTGAGAGACATTTAATATGTATTTTTAATGGGAATTCCAAAGTCCTAAATAATGACCACCTTTTTCCTTCGTACACATACTTAAGCAAGATAAGCAATACTCCAACTGGGGGTGAGGAGGTGAGGGGAACAGAGCGGATAATTCTTTCCTTTCCAAGGTCTGAGCTGGAGAAGCCTTTGATCAAGGCGTTCATCCTTTTCAAGCAGTTACTTGGTTTTGGCATTTTAACAAGTTGTAATTCAGCCAGTATGCTCTGACCTTTCTTTTATTAGAAGAAAATCAGATCAAAGTTTCTTTCTCTTGATTTCCAGTTACTTATGTTGGAACAGAGCTAATTTTAGGCATGATGGAAGCTAGATCTGAGACTTACTGTCCCAGTTATTAACTGGCCGTGGTGGTATCAGCGTAATGTGCATGTGGTCTCTTTAGCAACCTGACAGGTGAAATTTCGTAAGTGCCTAATGTCAGTGGTGGTCAGAACTCAAAAGATGGGGGTTGTTGCTCCATCACTCTTTATAAATGAATATAAGCCCCCCCCCCCTTGTCACCATATATTTTCTGAAAACTTAACCTTGTTTGAAAAATAATGATCTCAGTGCACGCTGAGTGGAAGCAACAGGCAAAGACTTACAAATAAAGGAAAACTATTTATGTAGTTAGATGATCTGCAGTCAGACCTAAATGATAATGTTATAAAGAAAATCGTTTTGTGGACAAAAACTCGTATCTGTATTAGTCTACATAAAGCATAGGATAAAATAGCTAATTTTTTTTCATAGGTTATTTGTGTAGGCATAACACTAAAAAAGAATTGAGTTTGGAAGAAATTCTGCAGAACAGCTTCTTGATCAAGCTTTATGGCCTTGCATGTGAACTAAGGCAGGCAGAGGGTGGGGGGAATCAGGGAAGGAAAAGGAAAAAAAGTGGGTAACTGGAGATTTTGATTCTAACAAGCATGTCTTCCTTGAATGTTTTCCTAGTGCTTATATGCTTTCTTGGATATTCTTAGCTAGCCTGTCGTGTCTTGTTGAATAGCTTTTACTTACTTCATTTCCAACTCTAAGCTATTTAAAGGTCCTTTTCTGGATGTTTTGCTTGAGTATCTGAGTTTGATCTTTAATTAACCATGACAGTAGCTTCTTAAACGCAACAAACCAAGGATCCAGAACCCCTGTTGAATCAGCATCGTGTGCATGCAAAATAAGTGTGCGCTGTAAGGTTCCAATGCTGCAAAGACTATATCATGTTTAACTCACTTCAGTTAGTCTCATCAAAAGATCAGAGTGTCACAGAACAGAGAATTAAGGTTGTGTATGTACTTTTGCAAGGTTAGGACCTTGGGAAAGAATTGAAGTTATGTTTGTGAACTGATTGAGTAGTGACCTAGTCCTTCACTTGTGATTTTAACTCTTACATGTCAGCTAAAGAAACAGTTCAAAACAAAGGTACTGAAAGTACTTTCTCAGTTGTAAGTGATAGAAATTTCAATAATTCTAATGCTATAAAACTAGTGCAAAAAAATATAATTTTCAGTGATTGCTTTGCATGCAAAATCAGTCTCTAATGTTGATCTTCATTTCCTTGTTGTCAAAAAGGGTTCCTTAAATAAGAATGGATTGGATACTGTGTGTTATTTGTTGAGAGTGTTAGCAGTATTACTTTGTCTATATTTGTTGTCTTTGCACTGTAACTGATATTTCTATTGATGCATGTACTTCATCAAGAAAGGAAAATGATGCAACAGGACAAATGCAGATGGCCATAAAACTTGTGGAACAGTCTGGCACTATTTTGAGTAGAGATGTTTGTTTTCAGAATGCTACTAGAAATCCTGTGTCCTATTAATGGTGGTGGGAAGCATTTTCTTGTTGAATTTTCTACAGAATATTTTTTAAAAGCTGCTTCTTTTTTTCTTTTCCCAAGTTGGAAATAAAATACTTTTTGTTTTATGAATTCTTGATGAAAATGTATATAGGACTTTATGGGATTTTGAGGTAGCAATATACTTACTCTTTTGAAATTGCTGTCTCTAGTGACCAGAAATGGCTGGAAGTTTTAACTTTTTAACAGTGCAAAATGCAGCAATGCCATGTAAAAAGCAACAGATGCCTGGCAACGCTATTTCTTGATGACTAAGGGAACCAGCAGCCCTTTTATGAGGAGACAGAGCTGTAGACAATAAGCTATTAGTGGGGAGGTTGTCCGTATTGGGCACGACTGCTGTTTTCTTTGCCAAACTTGGAAGAGGAGGTATCAACTGAAAATGAGGGAAAAGTCTTAAGCAAAAGGAGGTACTTTTTTACATGGCCCATAATTACGCGTGCCATTCTTGTCACAGGTTCTTGTGGCTGCTAGGAGTTCAGGTAGTTTTAATAAGTGATTAAATATACTCATGAAAGAGGGAAAAAACCCTTTCAAAACCATTACAAAGGTATAGATTCTACCTCTGGTGTCCTGCATCGCAATTTATTGAAAAGAAAGATCAGCAGGGAAAGTGTCACCATATGTCTATTTTGGTCTTTCTTTTCCTACTCAGCCCCTCAGAAGTAAGGCTTGCCACTGCCTGGGGCTGTGTGGGTCCCGACTGTGGCATAAAGCAGCTCTTCTGCATAATGCTTAAATGCGTAAAATGCATAAATTGAAATCAGTTTTATGTGGTGCACACACACTGAAGAGCATTACAAGAGAATGATCTAAATTGCCTCCTTCTGAAAGAGGAGGATGCTGCTGAGTGCTCAGGTTATGGCTTTTCATTTGATAAAGATGTGGATGAAATGGTAACTATGAACTGAAGCCATAAAAGTGGGTCAGATCACAGCCCTTTATAACAGTAAAGGAAAATAGGATTTTTTTAAAAAGTGCCAGAAGTTTGAGCTAGAAAATATGTTGATCTTGCACAATGCACTAAGACATTTTCTTAAGATTTATGCAGCTATTTATTTTGCCATGCTGTAGTATGGCTTTCCTTTCTAGGATGCCCGAGGACCTGTTTCTCACCATAAAGGGCCACATGCACCTGCCAGCTCTTCTTGATATGGGGGATGCTACAAGAAAAGATTGTAAGATGTTTTGGACTATAACATGCTCTGCCTCTCTTTCTTTGAACCCCCATGTAGGAGTCGCTGTTCTTCCTCATTGACCAAGGTGTTTGAAGTATGTCCTTGCTAAGAAAATGTAATGATGTAACGTCTTGTGTGAACCATTACAATGAAGGTCATTCAGCAGGTTGAGCTAGACCGTCCTGAGGTGGCACAGATAGCAGTTAAGGTCCCGTACTTTCCTGTTCAGTATAGGATACAAGCTGTGCTTATGGAATAATTGAGATGCTATTACTGAAGAAGTGTTTCTTGTGCTGTGTGCTATCCGGGTCTGCCATCAGTTGCTGAGTTTGGTGTTCTTAAGGCTTTGGGTAGCGTTACTGCCCATATCTGATACTCGCTGATTTTGCCAATCCATGCAAAATCAAGTTTCTAGGCAACGTGACTGCCAGTATTTGTAATGGACCATTACCCTATTTCTCATGCTATCAACTGTGGATAGCTATAGATCATTTGTGTTTTGTAAATTCTGTAAATAAGCTTCTAGTTGTCATGGTAATAAAGTATGTATCAGAGCTTTTTAACTGAGTTGCTTGTCAATTTGGATATTATCTTCTCCTTTTTCCATCGCCTTTGTTTGGTACATTCTGTATTATATTTTTTTTTTTTAGAAAGAATCTGTTACTATATGTAAGATGTCTTTTTCCATTTCCATAAAAGAAAGTGCAATCCTACTTTATTGATCACATGCATTGTTTCTGACATGATAGCAGCAGGAGGTCAATTCTGTTGGGGGAAAAAAAATCTGTTTTTCAGGGAAGCTATGCTGGGTGCACAAAGGGGCTGAGGAAATAGAAATTCATAATGTCATGGTTCATTGCAGCTAACTATGTCTGTGTCTAAGAGAATTTTTCAAGAGTACGCCTGAGGAGTATTCTTCAATAAACAGTATTCATGTTTGTTTTGAAAAGGAACTTTAAAACTGACCATATCTAAATCTCTATGAAAAGCTCTGTTTGAAAAACACTCGCTGTGCAGGTAAGTGTTATAATCTATTAGACATTACCTGTTCTTTGTAATGCAGGATTACAGCTGGACAGACATCCGATGTCCCTTTGAAAAGCGCAGGGATGCAGCTTGTGTCTTCTGGGACAACGTAGTTTATATTTTGGGTGGTTCCCAGCTCTTCCCTATAAAGCGAATGGACTGCTACAATGTGGTGAAGGATAGCTGGTATTCCAAGCTAGGACCTCCAACACCTCGAGATAGCCTTGCAGCCTGTGCTGCTGAGGGCAAAATTTATACATCTGGTGGTTCAGAAGTGGGTAAGACACTAAAAATCTTTAAAACAAACCAAAAAAAAGCACAAAGAAAGATACCTGGAAATTTTTCTGTTTTTTTGCATGACTGTTGAAAAAGGAACTGCACGTTGCCATGTTAGCCTAATGAGCTTATTTTCCTATATTTACGATATTATCCTCCCCACAATCCAACAATAATTCTGTTGTGTTTTTAAAATGGTTTCACTGATTGAACTGATTAATATTTACACTAATGAGAGCATAAAGGACACGGCAACTAAGGACAGTTAACTAGGGACAAGCAAATATATTTTGGAAGCCCCACTCTGCTCTTGGTTTACTTCTATAACAGAACTCATTGTCATTTAAAATTTTCTGCGATGTAGCCAGCATAGCTGTATTTTGACAACGTTTGGCCTAGTGATTTTTTTTTTTTCTTAGGGGGAAGAAAAGGGGTGAAAAAAAGCTTTGGAAACTGCTGCTTTTTGTGGTAAAATCATACCTGGCCCTGTAAAGGAATTTGTCCAATTTTTCTCTCCAATGACAGGAGTTATTTTCTGTTTGTTATTCTGTTGGTTTGCTTCGGTAAATAGAGAAATAATATTTTCTTTCGATGCTATTACTCATCACAGTAAAAAAAATTAATTTTGTTTTTCTTCTCCCCAAGAAACCTAGTGGGGGACTGGTATTATAGCAACATTGTAATTTTTTTTTTTTCTAAATCCGATACATCATCAGCAAACCAAAAGTGGGAATGTAGGTATGCTATAGCCATAAAAATATAGAGCTTTAAGAAAAGCTGTGTTTTGGGGGGAAAAAAGGAAAGAGGAGAAAACCAACCAACCAAAAAAACCTACCACCCCAAGAAACCATAGAGCCAGGGAGAATTTTTCTAGTAGATCCTTTTGAGTTCTGCCTTGCTGCAGAGGGAGGTGAGCAGAGAAAAAAGGTCATAATCGGTGCTTAACACTGATAAGTGACTTAATGGGGAGTTGTGACATTTCGGTAATGTTATCTGACTTCTAAAATATTTGAAAGAGCTCTGATGTAGCAGCAGATTAGACAGTTCCTGGCTGCCACCTAGTGTAGTAAATGTGAAATAGCACCTTTCCCATTACCTGAAATAGGCTTGACTAAGGCTGCATTGGGGAAACTTGGAACGCTCATAAATCTTCCAAGCTTACCACGTGTCAGTACATGAGGGAGTACGATATAAATTTCGATTGTACAGTTTATTTTCTAATTTATTGTAATTAGTTAATACAACTCTAATGGAAATTTTAATTTAGGAGTGTTCTTTTAGATCTACCCTCACGTTACTGCACAGTTTCACTTTGTTCTCCATAAATATTATTCAAGACAGAACAGTAGAAGCTAAAAATTAATAACAAAGTCTATTTTGCCTGGACTTTTTTCTCTGGACTCCAGTAAACACTGTTTGGAAAAGTATATCCTGAATCTAGTCTTTTCTAATTTGGAGCAGGCAATTATGTGAAACCATTAATCGGAGAAAATGCTGCCATGTGTTTAGCTGTAGAGAAATCTAAAAATTGCATGCTTTTTGCATTGAGTGAGGAGTTGGAACACAAATTACTATGCCAGTCCGTTACAGAAAACAGGGCTTGTTTCCCCTTTTTGAATTGCTAGGAGTACTGTTTTATTTGCAATAGCTAGCAGAGTTTGAAAACTAAAGATACTAAATTCTTCCACTATATTTAGGTGCAGGAAAAATATTTAACACTATACTGACAGCATACTGAAAATGGAAGCTTCTACCTTTCTGGGGAGGAAAAAAAACCCAACAACCAAAACCCAAAAAACATTAAAGACAGTTTTGCTGTATTTCCCATGGATAAGAATTTCTACAGCTTCAAAGCAATAAGGATGTGTATTTACATCAAGGAAAAAAAATGTCCCACTCTATACAGTTTTTCGTGACATTGAGAATTACATAGTAGGAGTAAACAAATGCACGGTTTATAGAAGTCTGCTCCTGTATTTTGGGTCTGGAAACATAGCACTGTTTCAAGGGTTCAAATCCCAAGCTGGTAGTAAGTGCTGCTAGTGAGACACACTTAACTTCTGGAAGTAGAAAGCCAAGGAAAAAGAGGCACAAGAAAAGGCACCTTTAACTATTCAAGGTGAACTTATTTATTGAAACAAAGGGCAGAATCCGTGCTCTTTTCTGAGAAAGCTGTATCCAGCCTTCTCTGCTTTGGCTATGGTTCAGTTAGTTACCTGAGTACAAGTCTTTAAGCTCCTATCTGTCTTCATTAGAAAAACTGCTTTTGATTTCAGTAATAGTTTTATTGGCCCTTGAGGGAGGAGTACACGGACTTTGCACTTCCAGAATATAAGTATCTGCCAGTCCCCAGGAAGAAAGTAAAATGGTGAGGGGTAGCTGTTTGTGTTTGCTAATAATTCAGGAGTATGTTATGACATAATCAACCTATCTAATTCCAAAGGCAACAAGTACTCTGAGAATTGGGCTAATTACATGGCTTAGAGAAAAAAAGACTCATGAATCTGTACTAAGTTTATAAAGCTGGTTTCATCTTCACATCTGAAAGCTCAATATCTTTCCGAGTAGTGAGAGTAGCATGAGATGATGATAACGTGGTAATTTATATGCATCTCTGTTCAGTGTTTATTTTCCCCAAAAAAACCTCCTCATAACTTGTTTTTGTTTTTAAACACAAATAGCAATGTTACAAACTTACTTGCATATTTTCAAACAAGAGTGTCAAAAGAATTACAAGTATGTACTTTCTCAATAGTCCCAAGTTTCGAGTTGGTTAATTCTTTTGGAGGTGGGAAAGCAGCTTTCCCTTTTCAACTAACAAATAAAGCATCAATTTGATAATTACTGTTAGACTCTTCTCTTGAAAGACAAACATAACAATTAATGCTGCTTTGGTGGGTTTCTATTTTTTTTTAAGGAAATTCTGCACTATATTTATTTGAATGCTATGATACGAGAACAGAAAGCTGGCACACAAAGCCCAGCATGCTGACTCAGCGATGCAGCCATGGAATGGTAGAGGCAAATGGTCTCATTTATGTATGCGGAGGAAGCTTGGGAAACAATGTTTCTGGAAGAGTCCTAAATTCCTGTGAAGTTTATGATCCAGCCACTGAAACGTAAGTATTGTATCAATTCTGATTACTTTTGGTTACTTGTGGCTTTGCTTGATCTGTAAATAACTAAAGTACAGATGAATAGGAAGAATTGTATGTGGCAAGGAATTTTCCCAAACAGTAATAAATCAGTTATTTGTATTTTTACTTAAAAGGCAGTTTTTCTGAAACGGCTTTCTGCCATGTTTGCGGACCTGCTTGGCAGGGGGGTTGGACTAGATGATTTCTGAAGGACTGTTCCAACCCCTGTTGGAATCCATTCTGTGATATTTCATTTTTGTAATGAAATAGGTTTTATTTACGTATTTTCTACTTATTTTCTAGGAACTAAATAGTGAGTTTTCCTGTTTTGTTTGGTTTTCTTTTTCCCCAGATGGACGGAGCTGTGTCCAATGATTGAAGCCAGGAAGAATCATGGGCTGGTGTTTGTAAAGGACAAAATATTTGCTGTGGGTGGACAAAATGGCTTAGGTACTTTGAATTCTATTAATTCTCTAGCTGGTCACACAGGGTTTCATGGGGGCTTTTTTTTCCTTTTGCGAAGAACTCGTTCTGCTCTGTTCAGCTGAAAAACTTTGAGCAGTACCATAAAACATGTCCTGTTGTTGTTGTCATCATATTGTTGTTGCCTGCCTTCTTTTACCTCCCTACTTCACTGTATCTTATTCTTCAAACTCTTTTACTAATGACAGTACTGGGAAATTCAGGTATGTACCCATAGTGTAGCCAGTTCTGTAGTAGGGCTAAACCAGTCACCTGATAAAGGATAACAGCTTTTTTTAAGTTACTCATTATGTATTTTCAGAGATTTTAGCATTCTTCTGAGACACAGGTAAAGGTGTTACCACTATTTTAGGAACTTCACTCTAAAGACTTAAAGTTAGTAGGCTATTTTTAAGTGGTGAAAAAGTGAGAACTTTTCTGACTGCCCTGGTTTTGAAATATGACTTACTGTCATGGGCAGGTAATTTATGATCTGCCTATCTCCTTGTCTTTAAAACTATAATAATAATAGCTTATTTCCCAGGAGAATTGAATTTTAATTACACAGGGTTTCTGAAGTGTTTTTCAAAATGGAAAATTCTTAACTATGAGATTTATTAATTGCTATTTATGGTAATTGGAATATTTTATTTCAGATTAATGCTGTTTCAGAATATAGCTTGTGTTGTAATTAGCTACTAAGACTATTCTAGCATGATTGATTTCTAATGCAAAAATATCAGCAGATCCATTTTTGCACAAACATTGTATCAATCAGTTATTGCCAGAGTTGCCATTTTGCAAAATGTTAGTATGCTCACTGAATGCTCATTTTAGAACTGTGTACTATTGAACCAATAAGCTAAGGTATTATTTTGCGGTTCATATGCTGTAGCCTGACTGATTAATTGTTCTTATTGTAATATAACGGGGAAAAGTTATGTCTGGGGTGAAATATTTGTACCTCTTAACGTTACACAAAGGTTTCTTAATCTCTCAGATCTAGTAATTCAGAACTGGAAGTGAAAAATCTGACTCGTATTACAATTGTTAAATAAGGATAACAGGATGTTGTAGATATTGTGAAGTGTAACTTATAGAATCATGAATCATTTAGGCTGGAAAAGACCTTTAAGATCATCTAGTCCAGCCATTGACCCTACTCTGCCAGGTCCACCACTAAAACATGTCTCTAAGCACCACATCTACACACCTTTCAAACACCTCTAGGGATGGTGACTCAACCACCTCCCTGGGCAGCCTGTTCCAATAAGCTTATTTCCTAATGAAGGAAATCTTAGCCACGACATCTACTTTTCTATAGTAACTTTTGATTCCCTTGGTCCTTTTCAAAGGGATGTAGGCTTCTAAACTTCAATGATTTTAATATTATACTGAAGAGAGACATCCTCCATCAGTAAATGACCAATTTAGGTAAAGGTGACCCCTCTAGAATAAAATGCCCTCATTATAGGGAAGTTTCAGGTGGATTCCTGCATTTTAGTCGCTAGCCAAAAATCCTTAGGAAATTCAGCATTGTTAGTTCTTATGCTCATGACGTAACATGCTAGACTCTCTAGAAGGCATAGAATATGAAATTTGTTACATCTCACTTTCAGTCTCCTTTTTACTTTTCTGTTTCTGTATCTATAAAAGGGTAAACTGTTAATTTAGAAATCTGAGGCCTTTTTTTCAAGTGTGTTTTTTTTTAATCTAGGATTTATGTTTTAATCTAAACCTTGAAAATAAAGACATACAGATGCTTCATTATATGCTAGTCCAGTCCGTACAGTATAATGTAATAAGCAGTTATCTATTTCATTGCTTTGTAGGTGGCCTTGATAATGTAGAATATTACGATATCAAGATGAATGAATGGAAGATGGTGTCTCCAATGCCATGGAAAGGTGTAACAGTGAAGTGTGCTGCTGTGGGATCTATAGTCTACGTCCTGGCTGGTTTTCAGGGTGTTGGTCGATTAGGGCACATTCTTGAATATAATACTGAAACAGACAAGTGGATAGCCAACTCCAAAGTCCGCGCTTTCCCAGTGACGAGTTGTTTAATCTGTGTTGTAGACACTTGTGGGGCAAATGAAGAAACTTTAGAGACCTGAAGACCTGTAGGAGATGCTGAGACATTCTTCAAGGACTTGGGGGAAGATGGCTATTGGGTGCTTTGCTTCCATGTTTTACTGAATCTTGTTAAATTGAGTAATAGGAAAAACTGAGATGCAGTCTTTTAATTTGTATATACAGCATATTGTATAACATGGATTTTGTCATGCCCATTTTCTTGTCTGTTTTAAGAGATGGGGATGTGTTTTGAGAATCCACTTACCTAGCTGAGATCATACAGCATCTTCCTTTAAAAGGACTCTGTGTGTGGCCTTGTCTAAAATAGATCCAATCCAATTATTTAAAAGAATTCAAAGCATTTGAAGATAAGATTTCTGGTTGTCGGGGTTTAACCCCCCCAGCCAGCAACTAGGACCACGTGGCCATGCACTCACTTCCTGCCCCACCCCCCTCCACCCTGAGTAGGGTAGGGAGAAAAAGGAAAAAAAAAAAAATATTCACGGGTTGAGATAAAGACAGTTTAATAGAACAGTAACAGAAGAGAAAATAACAACAGTGGTAAAATAATATACAAAATAAGTGATGCAATACAATTGCTCAGCACCCAACCACTGATTGCCCAGCCTGTCCCAAGCAGCAATTGTGGATTTCTGCCCACTACCACCAACCCCTGTTTATATACTGCGCATGGCATCTGGAATATTCCTGTGGCCGGCTTGTCCTGTCTATGCTCCTTCTCAGCTTCTACGAGAAGCTGAAAAAGTCCTCAATATAAGCATTACTTACCCACAACTAAGCCAGTATGTGTTACCAATATTATTCCCACACTAAATCCAAAAACACAGCAGCTACTAGGAAGAAAATTAACTCTATCCCAGCTGAAACCAGGACACTGGTTAAATGACACTTTACTGAGCTCAGTTGCAGAGATTCTTCATTTAATAAAGGTGAGTAAATGCAGCTTGGGTCATGAGAAATACGGGCAAAAATTCTTCTCATTTATACTTCCCTGCCGAAATCTTACTAGGACGCATCGAAGATTTTTCCTCAGGAAAGACTAAGGGCAGCAGTATAATGGTGAATGGGGATATGCTATACAGCTCTCTAGCTTATGATAGCTGCCCTCTTCCAGTGACTTTCTTCCATCATTTGCATGACTGCATATCAATTTTTAAAGTTAGACAGGCCATATACTTTGCTAATGACATCTTTGGCATTTTGGGGAGCTTTCACAGAAAGACTCTCTTTTTTTTTTTTTTTTTAATATGTTGAGGTAGGCGGATGGTGGGGGAAGTCCACAGTAACTGTGCACTATAATTAGCAAGTTGGAAACTTGGGATTAATTTTCAATATATCTTCCCAGGCATCAGACTGTACATACTGTGGATGCCAAACCATTAGCAAAGATGGGAATAGGAATGGGAAAGCAAAGTCAATACAACAAATGTATTGATTTTCTTCTTGAAAATGACTGTTTTTAAAATGGCATGAACCAAGTCATTAAAGATACTTTATAGAAGTCTTCTAAAGTTGCACATGGTTATTGATCTCTGGTTTATAAGTGTATACTTCTGTAAATGTTTCTAGCCAACATGATAGTAAATTTCTTACAGTGTAGAAGTTCGGCTTGTCAAGCTATTGGTATCAATGCCATGTACATCTTCCAACTACCTGGAAAACTGCGCAAACTATATATGTACATCTGTCCTGCTCCCGTGCTAGTTTATTAATATCTTCAGCTTAACTTTGTCACCTCTCTTCTAACTTGCTAATTTTTCCAGATCTGTTTCTATGAGACTATGGAGTTAACCTAAAAAGTTGGTGCTTGCCTACCTGTACCTTGCGCGTCGCTGGTGCTGTGGATTTTTAGTGTTTTATTTCTGAAGATCCTCCAAGTTCTCAGAAGTAGTATAAATCGCAGTTTTCAAAGTCAGTGCTTCTTCGTAGACTTTGTAGACTGGTTTTCTTCCCCCTCCTAACGACTCCACGTACAGCAAGCAGCAGGTGCACTCAGGGGCTTTACAGGGGCTCTGGCAACTCATTTCTTTGTTCAGTAGCAAGCGAACGCTATAAAACTTCCTCTCTTCCTCCTCGCCTTTCCCTTTTTTGGAGCCATGAAAGAAGCGTTATCACTGGCCTCTCCAATCCTTAATTCTAAAACAGCGTAAAATCCGGAGGGAACTCCGCACTCCTGAGGTTGTACAGGCTGTTTGGGTTGTGTTGTTTTGGGGTGGGTTGGTTTGTTGTTTTCTGGGTTTGGTTTTTTTATTAATCTTTTAAAACTGTGAAGCGCCTTTTCCTCACTTTATTTTCAAGGGGGTCAATAATTCCTTTCTTTTTTTAAGCCACTGGAAAGGGAGTTGACTGACGAGCCGGGAACATGGAATCGCCTTCCCGGCCCGGCGGGG